>CAUYPK010024949.1:0-50730 GCA_963574355.1 Loris lydekkerianus
CTAAGACAGGGGCTATGTTTTTCCGCCATACAAAAAACAAGAGGGAATTGTTGGGCCCTGCCATGTGCCTGAGGCCTAGTGCAACTTCCCGAGCCTGACTAGAAGCAGATCCATCGAGCTACTTCCGCATAGCAACGACTCAGCAAGGCCCGGCTTGAAACTGCCTCTACCTAGATACAGCCAATGTGGTACCATGCCACTGGCCCGACCCTGTCACTCACCTCTTCCCCCGCCTTCTTTCCCTGCCCCTTCTCCACAATAAAAAAATAAATAAATTCAAAAAAAATAATAAAAAAAAAGAAATAAAAAAAAAAGAAATGCAGATGTAGAAAGGAAGACATTAAGTAAAACCTGGGGTAGTTCCAAATTCGAACTAGAAGCATCAGTATAAATTTGTGAGGCATTTATCTTAAAAAGAATAATGATATTGATGTGTGAATTCAATAAAATTCTAATAAAAAAAAAAAAAGAAAATTGAATAGAGGAATAGGGATTTAGAAACAGAAGTCATGTCTCAGGTGGCTACAAGAGGAGATTGTGGGCTGGGCTTGGTGGCTCACCCCTATAATCCTAGCGCTCTGGGAGGTGGAGGCAGATGAATTGCTTGAGCTCTGGAGTTTGAGACCAGACTGAGCTACAGGGAGACCCTGTCTCTACTAAAACTAGAAAAACTGAGGCGGGCCCAGCGCGGTGGCTCACACCTGTAATCCCAGTACTTTGAGAGGCTGAGGTGGGCAGATTGCCTGAGCTCACAAATTCCAGATCAGCCTGAGCTAGAATGAGACCCCCATCTCTAAAAATAGCCGGGCATTGTGGTGGGCACCTGTAGTCCCTGCTACTTGGGAGGCTAAGGCAAGATAATTGCTTGAGCCCAAGAGTTAGAGGTTGCTGTGAGAAGTGATGTCATGACACTCTACTGAGGGTGACAAAGTGAGATCCTGTCTCAAAAAAAAAAAAAAAAAGAAAAAGAAAACAAAAAACTGAGGCTAGAGGAGGCACTCTACCCAGAGCAATACCCTGAGACTTTGTCTCAAAAAAAAAAAAAAATAAATTTAAAAAAAAGGAGGAGATAGTGAGATGGTGAAACCCCTGCACACTTACCCAGATCTAGGGCTTATATATTATAGGGAAGGAATGCTAGGACTATTGAAGTCTAAGTAAATATATGTTTACGATAACAACAGGGTTTTTTTGACCTAGATACTTGATTCTAGTAGAAATGAGGAGGCATAGGGCTACTGTGGCTCAGTGAGTAGGGTGCTGGCCCCATGTGCCGAGGGTAGTATGTTCGAACCCGGCCCTGGCCAAACTGCAGCAAAAAAAACAGCCAAGTGTTGTAGTGGGCACCTATAGGCCCAGCTACTCGGGAGGCTGAGGCAAGAGAATTGCCTAAGCCCAAGAGCTGGAGGTTGCTGTGAGCTGTGATGTCACAGCACTCTACTGAGGACGACAAAGTGAGACTCTGTCTCTGAAAAACAAACAAACAAAAAAAACCCCCAGAAATAAGGAGGCATTCCTGAAATGGGTGAATCAGAAGTCAACACTGTAGATAGTATCTAGATGGAGTTGTTTTGTCCCCGCACTATTCCTGCCAATTTTCTTTTACTTTCTTTCTTTCTTTTTTTTTTTTTTTTTTTGAGACAGAGTCTTAAACTGTCGCCCAGGGTAGAGTGCCGTGGAGTTATAGGTTACAGCAACCTCCAACTCAGGTTCAAGTGCTCCTCTTGCCTCCGTTTTTTCTATTTATTTATTTATTTTTGAGACAGAGTTTCAAGCTGTCACCCTGGGTAGAGTGCCTGTGGCATCACAGCTCATAACAACCTCAAACTCTTGAGCTTAAACAATTCTCTTGCCTCAGCCTCCCTGTAGCTGGGACTACAGGCACCTGCCACAACACCAGGCTATTTTTTAGTTGCAGTTGTCATTGTTTTTAGCTGACCCGGGCAGGGTTTGAACCCGCCAGCCTTGGTGTGTGGCTGGCACCATACCCACTGAGCTATAGACCCCACTCAGTTTTTCTTTTTTTTTAAATTTTATTATTATTATTATTATTTTTGCAGTTTTTGGCCGGGGCTGGAACCTGCCACATCCAGTATATGGGGCCAGCGCCCTACTCCTTTGAACCACAGGTGCCACCTGCCAGTGTTTCCTTTTTTTTGTAGAGATAGGGGTCTCACTCTTGCTCAGGCTAATCTCAAACTTGTGAGCTCAAGCCATCCACTTATCTTGGCCTCCCAGAGTGCTAGGATTATAAGTGTGAGCCACCATGTCCAGCCTTTTCCTTTTTTTTGACAGAGTCCTACTCTGTTGCCCAGGCTAGAATGTTGCAGTGTCAGCCTAGCTCTCAACAATCTCAAATGCTTGGTTACAAGTACTCCTCCTGCCTCAGCTTCCCACAGTGCCTAATTATTTTATTTTTATTTTGTTTATTTATTTGTATGTTTATTTATTTATCTTTTTAATGTTTATTTAATTTTATTTTTATTATTCATTAGTTTTGAGACAGAGTCTCAAGCTGTCACCCTGGGTAGAGTGCCATGGCATCATAGCTCACAGCAAATTCAAACTGTTGGGCTCAAGTAATCCTCAGATTATTTTCAGTAGAGATGTGGTCTTGCCTTTGTTTGGGCTGGTCTTGAACTCCTGAGCTGAAGCAATCCACCCACCTGGGCCTCCCAGAGTGCTAGGATTACAGGTGTGCGCCTCCCTGTCTGGCCTTCTTTTTTTTTTTTTTTTTTTGCAGTTTTTGGCCAGGGCTAGGTTTGAACCCACCACCTCCAGCATTTGGGCCTGGCACCCTACTCCTTTGAGCCATAAGCGCCACCCCTGGCCTTTTTTTTTTTTTTTTTTTTTTAAGAGACAGAGTGTCACTTACTCGCCCTTGGTAGAATGCTGTAGCATCATAGCTCACAGAAACCTCCAGCTCTTGGGCTTAGGTGATTCTCTTGCCTCAGCCTCCCGAGTAGCTGTGACTACAGGTGCCTGCCACAACACCTGGCTATTTTCTTTTCTTTTATTTATTTATTTATTTATTTTTCAGTTTTGTTTTGTTTTTTTTATTATAGATAAAAATATGCACCATAGATGTGGCCCAACCCATCACCCTCCCTCCACCCAAACCTCCCCCCTCCCTTCCCCTTCCTTGGTCCTATCCTCATAGTCTTGAGGTATAGTTGGGTTATAGCCTTCATGTGAAAGCTATAGTTTAGCTTCATAGTAGGGCTGAGTACATTGGATACTTTTTCTTCCATTCCTGGGATACTTTGCTAAGCAGAATACGTTCCAGCTCCATCCATGTAAACATGAAAGAGGTAAAGTCTCCATCTTTCTTTAAGACTGCATAGTATTCCATGGTATACATGTACCACAATTTGCTAGTCCATTTGAGACTCAAATAACCATTTCATTATGTTATGCTTTCTGATCTTAAATTCCTAGCATAGTTGAGGTTAACTTCAAGACAATTTCTTACTAGTAAATATTAGGAGTCTAGATCCTTTCATTGGAGGTTTCAAATACCTGATAGCTGATCTTATGTTCTGATTCAAAGAGCTTTGGTTCTGTTCTGGGCTCTAAAATGAAATGTCCTTCAGGTGTTTATTCAAAACCTCAGTGGTTTAATTTTTTTTTAGAAAAATTTGAAAAAAAATCCTCAAATACATTGGGATTTTGGTTAAATATACGGCAGTATATTTTGGAATAAGCTACTTTGCAACAAATATACAGGTTCTGATGGATATAAAATAAATTAATATTTTAGATTATGCGATTTAAGCAGCTGTGATGATTATTTCTCAAGCCTGACGATCTTAAGAGAACAAAAATGTTTGACACAGGTAGCTATTTGTATCTCTTGCTGTAACGTTTTTATTATCTTGAGTATTTAGCTAGCAGTAATTCAGGGTTCATCTAATAAACATTTCAGTTTTTAAGACTTTGGAAGACTAACTTCTCTTTTAGCCAGAGGCCTTGTTAGAAAACACAAGTCTATGCAAAATTCAGAATATTCTCACATTCCTCAGCCTTTTCATTTCCCTAAATATGATCTTTTCCATTTTAGCAGTAACAAATTTATGTACTTCATGTTTAAATTCAGAACTCTTACTCATCAGATTTTTTTCCTTAATTCCTTTTGTTTGCTTAAAAATACATCTACCTCTGGACAGCAACTTTAAGTGGAAAGGCAGGGTGAGCCACAATGTTGCCTACAGCACCTCCTCATCTGTTCCTAGCGGATTTTAACAGAGCCTTGCTTTCTTACAAGGTTCCGGAGATACCACAGATGTGCAGCTCCCTAAAGCCTTCCTGGAATTCTGCCCCTTTCTTGAAGGCAGGGGTTTGCACTTATTTTGTTTATCATTACATTTTCTATGTAAGCAACAAATAAATTTTTCTTGAAACTTGGACAAGACCCAAAGGACTAGTTGCCTGAGTCTGTATATGATAAGCATTTTGATGTGGGCCAGGCTTGCACTAATTCACTAAGAATTAGGTCATGCATTACAATATATCAAGATGACAGTTTCCACCACTGGAAAAGTTGGATCACTTCATGAAATAATAAAGGTTAATTAATTCTAAGCTTCACTTTTTCTTTGCCCTTTTGACTTTAATAATTAACTATTTTTCTTCTCCTCAACCTCACCCTAATCAATGTATATATTTACATACTTATTGTTCATGTATTCATTTACTGTTTCATTTAATCACCTCTTAACATTACTTCAATTTTTTTTATTTTTCAATTTTTAATTCATTCTTTTTTTCCTTTATGTCTGTATATTTCCGGATAGCCTATTTCAAGCTCCCTGATGTTTTTCTTATGCTTGATCACTTCTATTGTTGAAAGACCCTGATGCAATTTTCAGTTTGTCAGTTCAATTTTTTTTTAATGTCCAAAATTTCTTCTTGAATTTAAAAAATTTCAGTCTCTTTGTTAAATTTGTCTTATAGGCTTCTGAGTTCCTTTTCTGTGATGCTGTCACATTCACTGAGCTTCTTCAGGACAGGTATTTGAAGTCGTCGTCTGAAAGGTTACATATCTCCCTCCCTCTGGGTTGGTCACGGATACCTCATTTAGTTTGTTTGGTAAGGTCGTGTCTTCCTGGATGTTCCTTGATGTCTCAGAATTGAAGAGTTAGATATTTAATTTATTTTAATCGCCACAGTCTGGGTTTGTTTGAACCTGTCCTCCTTGAGAAGGCTTTCCAGATAGTCAAAGGGAATTGAGTTCTGTGATCCAAGTCCTTGGTCCCTGTGGCTGTCCTAGCGCAGTAATGCTGTCTCTTGGAGACTGCTGATGGTATTGGTTTGATGGATGTAGGCCAGATACAGGATGATTTCCTGGGTTCCCATGCAAAGTCCATGACTTTCTTTCCTCACTGTGCTAGGCTGCTGGAGTTAGAGGAGGAGTGACCTGTGCCCTCTCTCCTGGCCACGGGTGCCAGGTCATATCTGAAAGTTTAGCCCAGTCTCACCCAAATCTAGTGGTGACTATTGTCTAGCTACCTCTGATGTTGATTCAAAGCCCCCGGGTCTTTAGTCAGCAGGTGGGAAATTCTGACAGTTCCGGCACCTTCCCTTTGTGTAGTGGGTTTTCTTCTAGTCAGGGAGGGTTCCAGAAATGCTGCCCGGGGACTAAGTCCTGGATTCCCAGTTCAGGAGTCTGCTTGGTACTTTACATTTTATTGTGGCTGAGGTGGTATCAAAGCTGCAAAACCAAGTCCTCCGAGCTCTTCCTTTCCCTTTCTCCAGGTGGAATGTGACTCTCCCTTAGTGGCACTGCCTGGAGTTGGGGGAGGGGTGGACAGGCATTTCCTTGGCCTGTGCAACCAGTTCTCACTTAATCCCCTGGCTGCCAGCCAGCACCACCACCAGAATTCCCTGCCCAAGACCTGCAGCTTTGTGGCCTGACAGCCTTATGAATTTCCTCCAGCCCGCTGGCTCCTTTATGGCAGCTTGTGCTGGGGCTAGCCGGAACTTGGGCTTTGGGGGCAGAGGATTCTCCTCTGGCTGGGCTCCTCCTGCGTGGAGGGAATGCTGGCGGAATTCTGCCCCATGCTGTGTTCTCCCATGACAGGGCAGCTCTCACTTCCTATGAAAGTCCCATAATGACTTTATACACATCCCACAATCGCTTTATAACCCTTCCCCAACACACAAATCTCCCTCTGCCTGACAGACTGGAGTGGCTCTGCCACGATGTGGGTCAGGGGTGGAATATACAATCTCTGCCCTTTTCAGGATCCCTGTCCTTGAAGTAAATGACCAACTTGTGGACTGTGATCACTCACCTGGTTTTTCATCCTTCTGAAGGTGCTCCCTAGTGAGGGTAGGGAGTTAAATTTGGAGTTCGTGCAAAGGTCATCATGGTCTTCTCACTCTCTACACCCACTTAGTTCCACACACCTAGCATTTGGTGCCTGCCTCAGGAGGGCTCAGTGTTCAAAATCTGAAAGGTTGAAAGTTTGGTAAGATAAAGGCAAGCTTCGGTTCAGTTTCCTGTCTACAGACAGAAGTACTGGCTTGAGCAGCTGTGCCAAAAGCAGTCTCATGTAGCTCCCTAGCTTTTTGGATAATGCATATTAGAATAATTAACCAAAAGAGGACACAATTTAGTAAAAAATAAGAGAATTAAAAAGAAAACTTTAATTTTTTTAAATGATACTTACCGATTCTACTAACACAGAACTTAAATTTAGCAATTTTCCCTCAAGAGGTAACTCGTTGGATATATGAAAATAGTTCATCAAATTGGCTTGGAATAAATTAAATGAAAACAATAACCTTCAGTTAATGGTCCTCAGCTGCTTAGGTCAGAGTTTTGAGTTACCTGTGTTGAAGGGGGTTTACAGTTGCAGCAGCTTACCAAAGAGAAAACGGAACATGTGACACTGATTATATATTCCTGTGTGTTTCTAGTATTTTCTGCTGTTGACATTGCAAATAGGAAAACATTTTTAAATTTATGTACTTTGAGAATGACTTTTAGAGATAATCAAGATCAAACCAGACATTTTATAATCAACAAACCAAGATCAGAGAAGTGATTTGTCTTGACTAGTGAGTTATATTTATACACACACACGTGACAAGAACAAGTACAATTTAAGAGATATTCCAAGTGAGGTGGGGTTGACCTGTAACCGTGGAAGCCCAGCGAGCCGCCAGCCATTCACCAATGACAGCACTGCCATTATGTGGGGTGTGCCTCAGCCCCAAACCTCAGAAGCCCTCTGTATACCTCATCCCTCTTCTTAGGGGCAGTTTCACATTCATCTACTCAACAGAAACTGATTCATATAGAGTATGGTAAAACAAGGCCCGCCTGTTTACCGTGAGAAATCACTGTCCATGAGGAGTTTCAGGGCAGACCCCTCCATTATCCCCCAGCAAACCCATAGTTACGGTCAGAAGATTGCTTGCTCAGAATGAAATCAGAGCAGAGTTGCACAGAAGGACGTGTCAACAGAAAGAAGTCATACTCTTAAAAATAATTTTAAGAGGTTTATTCTGAGCCGAATTTGAGGACCATGACCCAGAGCCACACCCAGGAAGCCTTGAGCACGTGTACTTGGCTGTGATGGGTTTACAGTTTGGCTTTATACATTTCAGGGACACTGTAATTATAGGCAAAGTCATAACTCAATACATGGAAGGCATGCTTTGGCCTGAAAAGGTGGGAAATCTTAAAGTGGGGACCCACAGGTGATAGATAGGTGGGTTTAAAGATTCTTTGGCTGACAATTGGCTGAAAGAGTTAGGCTTTTTCTAATAGACCAAAAGTCAAAGAAAAGGAATGCTGAGTTGAGATGGGAGTCTGTTAATCAGAGATAAACTACAGGACACGTGCCCAGAACCAAGTGGTTTGTTGTGTACATTAAGGACCTGCAGGTGTGTCCTGCACAGTCTGAAGCTGTTAATGAGTCACAGAGGACATCTCTAAGAAGGGGAGGGTGCAGGATGCCTGTTAGCTCTCCTTACTCATGGCTGGCAACTCAGCTTTATGGTATCCTGTTGGTCAGGAGGAGGTCCAGTCAGTCTGCTGTTGGGGGTCAGGGAGACTCAAGATTTTATTTTAGTTCATAGAAGTTGAACTAAAGGTTCTTACTAAGGTTAGGTCCAGAGAAGTGTCACAGGATGTCATAACAAAGGAAGGTTACTATGTGTGTGCCATGAGAATAGAAGAGGTGATTCTAGTCAGAACCTTAAAAGCACAGCATTAGAAGCATCTATGCTGTCTCTAGGACAGTGTGTTACACTGTAAAGTGTGCAAGGGCTGGCCAGGGGGATTGGTAGGGCTGGAAATTGACAGGGTAAGTGCTGGAAGGGTAGAAGGGGACCAGATCTTCCCTATTCTATGGCAAGAAAGAAAATTCAGCCAAGTGGAACAAGAAAGAGCAGATAAATAGGATAACATCCAGGAGAAACTGTTGGCCCAGAAGACAAGAGTAGATGTCAAGGAAATACAATTAAAAACAAATCTTTCAAACCAGAAACCTTTTAAAGCAATAAGAAAGAACTTACAAGCATTATGAAGAATGCTCTAAGATAAGTAAAGGAGACTGTCTCTTTTCTTACTTGCAACAGAGAGAATTAGGCATCTCATTTTTAATTTATATTTTCCATTAGGTACAGTTTTAAATTGAGAGTTAACAACCATCTAAATGCTGGAGTTGAAAGAAGGACTTTTTTAAAGATGGGTGGGCCATCAGAGAGGGTCGGGGGTGTGGGGAAGGTAACAGTCCCTACTTCTGAGGGCTCCCAAGCCCACATTGTTTACTCCCACTCTGGATATTTACCACCAAATAGTTAAATGGCCTCCTTTTACCTCTAATATACCTGTTACACTCATGTAATTCAATGCTTACAGTGTTGCTTGTAATGTTTGAGGGAATTACATTGGAATCCTTTACCCCTGGCATCTTAAAGTACTGGATTGTGGCAACAGTTTTTATTCACAGCTCTCTGGGAAATCCAGCCCTCTTCTCCTTTTTTTTACCCTGAGGTCTAAGGACTGCAAAATAGGCCAGAACTTTACCTTCTCACTTCTAGAACCGCAGCGGCAAGACTGCTTTGTTTTATAAGGACTTTTTTTTTTTTTTTTTTTTTTTTTCCTTCAAAAGGGAAATCCACAAATCCTATGTAATTCTTCACAGGGGTTTTTACTTTTCATTTATCCATAGCCTATAGACATTCCTAGAAAGCAGTGTTGAAAAAAGACTCTTTACAAGTGGAAATAAGTATTTCTATATACCACTTAAAAACACAAAAATTAGTGAATTCAGCTTAAGAATCTTGAACAGCATACTTAAATACTTTTTAAAAAATCATTATAAGTTAGTTTGGGGACTTTTTTTCATTTAACTTCATGTTACCTCATCTTGTATATGGGTATATGGTTTTATGTATTTACACCTATATTTTCTCTGTACAAAATTTTTATGACTTTCATTTATTTCCTTTCATAGACTCAAAATGTACACTTAATCAAAGCTCTCGGGAAACATTAACCATTTGCTAATACCATGCTGGGTACTTTTGGAAATAAAGAAAAAGTAAAGACTTGATGCCAGTCACAGAAGTTGATAGTTTTTATGGTGAAATGCAACTAACTGATATAGGTAATCCATAACTTTCTACAGAATTGTACAGAATCATATGACTTAAAACCTCGGTGGTCATGGAATTTTCCAGATGCAGAAATTGAAAGAAATGATCAGGCAGGATGCCAGACAGAAGGTAAAATGTGACATTTAGTTTGAATGATATGACTCAGTTGAGACCCATGCTGTGTCTAACAAAAATCCACTCAGCTAACTGAGGGTGAAAATTCTCAGTACTGGGCTCAGGTTGAGTAGGTCAAATGAGACCAGGAGTCACACTCAGTCTTCACAAGCTGTTAAGAACAAAAGTGGCCTGGCTTTGCCTTCATCCTTTTCTCTGGGCCACTCATGCTTCTACCTCCTTCTCCATGTGCAGTAGAATCACACTGCCTTTTTTGCATGACATCCTCAACATGGTTTATGTTTCTGAACATGACAGAAGATTAGTTAGAATTTATACTCCAGACTCCCAAGACTTTGCATCTTTGGTTCAAATGCCAAGTAAATGTTGTCTGTCATCTCAGAGACCTTATTTTTACAGTATATCATAAGAAAAAGAGATTCATAATTGGTCAAGTACAATTAAACATCTTTTCCGGTTAGTTTGGATGACCGGAAAAGCATCTCCCAGTAATGAGCAAAACTCAAGAAAACATGACAAAACTTCATCAAATTGTGTGTCTAAATTGTTGGTTGAATGTGAGAAGCATAGCATACAAAGCAAACATCAGTAGAGATACAGTTAGGAAAATCTTGACTGAAAATCTTGGCCAAAAATTCATGACTCTTGCATCACAACAATGCACCAGCTCACACAGCACTGTCTATGAGGGAATTTTTAGCTAGCAAACTAATAACTGTATTGGAACATCCTCTCCACTCACCTGATCTGGCCCACAGTGACTTTTTTCCTTAGTCAAAAATAAAGAAAATTTTGAAAGGAGACATTTTGATGACATTCAAGACATTAAGGGTAATATGATGACAGCTCTGAAGGCCATTCCTGGAAGAGTTCCTCTGAAGAGTGGCCTATGTGCTGGCATCAGTGCACAGCTTCCCACAGGGTGCACTTCAAAGGTGACCACAGTGATATTCAGCAATGAGGTGTGTAGCACTTATTTTAGGATGAGCTTGCAAACTTAATTGTTAAGCTACATGTATTGAACACTGTCATTTCTGAAGTGCTTATTATGTGCCGTGCCTACTATTTTAAATCCTTCATATTATCCTCATAATAAAACCAGTGAGGTAGGTATTGACACCCTCTTTGTGTAGCTGAGGAAAATAAAGCCCCTTGTAAGAACACACAGATGGTCAACATGGAGCAGGACGCGACCCCAGGCACCCGCCTTGCGAGTTCTTCCTCTCAAGTCATCTGCTACACTGAGTCATGCTGTGACTCATATATAATCCCTGAATGATACAGACACCAAGCTGTAGAAGTGGATTCTTTTAAATTATTTTTGTTCGGTAAATTACTAGAGCCCGGCTTCAGCCAGTATCGACAGTGGTGGTATTTGTCTCTTCAGTTTTCTTTTCACTCCTCACATGTTTTTGCTCTGTTTCTATAGCTAATCAGTACTTTTCAGCAAGGCTCACATTTTATACTGCCATTTCCTGAGAACTCTTTCACCTTGTAATTGTCACTTTTGTTGCTATTTTTTGTGAAATGATTACCATGTTCACAACTTTGAGGAGCGGTAGCCATTTTACTGTGAAGCTAATGGTAATGACCATGTCTTTATTGACTACCTGTTATCAGTCAAGAGTTGTGTTTTTTTTTTTTTTTCCATTGATAGAATCCACCATAATTGGATGTGGTTAGGAAATAAGAATTTTTGAAAAGCTCATCAATCAAATCTATACTTTTTTAATTTAAAAAATTACTCCAATGGATATGAAATGGGGACCCTTATTTTATTTTGTCATTCTGAATGATAATTGGCTGTTACTTTTTTCCTTTGTCATGTATGTTATGGATTACGGTCTTGAAATTTATCAACATTATCAAGGTCTTATTTGCTATCATCAGTGACTTTCCTTAGAACATTTTAGAGATGAGTTGTTCATTGTGGGTATGCAAAAGCTACCCATTCCTTCCTTCCTCCGCAGAAAGCAAATACTGTAACTTCTGTGCTCCTGGCATTGGGGAGAGAAACAGTGACAGCTAGAAGGTGGGGAGGAAGGAGGATGGAAAGAGGAGCCTGTAATACTCACCAGGCTGTCTCCCGACCTTTATAAGACGTCAAAGGAAAAAATATACATCTTTTTAATTATCAGTAACCATTTATCAGTGTCTGTCTCTTAAATAAAAATATTATGACTCCATCTTTAAAACAATGGCTTTGTGCCATTCTTGAAAGTACTTCTGATTGAATTTTTACCTTGATGCATGATTTCATGTGTACAATATTTGGTAGCTCACAAATCTCTTAATCAGGTATTTTTATCACTTAGTTCTATATTCTTTTTCCATTTTTACTATAAATATTTTACTAAACATTTTGTTTTATTGACTAAGGGAATATTCATTCCTAATCTTGGTAAATATGAACATTTATAATAAATTTGTTTGGTGCAGAAATATAGTGTATGTGTGTGTGTGTGTGTATACATATACATACACATACATGCACAGATACATAGTTATAATATTTAGTCTTTAACATGCAATGTATTAAAATATGTATAACATTATTAGAAATAGTCTAATTTTATACTTCTAATTGATGATATTATTAGATATACATCATGTTTGTGAGGTAGGTCACTATTATTTTCTACTGGTTCTAAATACTGCTTTGCCCATGATTATATAAGCAACTAGTAACTCAGCTGGGGCTTGAAATCATGTCTGATCACATCAAGAATAGTGTTTGCTCCCTTTTAGGAAACGCTGGCAAGATAAACTGACAGAGCTGAAGGCATGAGCAGTATTCCTTGAACGTCCCTCCGTTGCTGTGTCCCCAGGTTGCGTGGTTTCCTGATTAACTCGGCAGGATTCTGTTCATCTCAGTCATCCCACTGGGCTTAACACCCTCATTTGATCAGTGACTTTCAATTTTGTTTTTGCAATATTTTGTTCTCTACTGGAGAGTCTCTAAGTGGGAATATCAGGTAGGATGGAGCCACTGGGAGCTGTATGGAAATACTGTAGCTCCCGCCCAAGCAATCAGGAGCAGTGATTTTGATGGCAGTATGTGGGGAAGTGGCCTCTCAAGCTACACTGCAGATCATAAAAGTCTGAAATATACTAGGATGGAAAGGAGGGAACACAAATAATAGTAAAGCTGAGTTGTCCTTAGGGTAGTCGATACAAACCAAGGAGAAAAGGGAAGGAACAGAAAAGGAAGGGAAGAGGAAGACAACATAGCAGTTCTTGGAGAAATGATCCTGGAAAATTAATTTTGAGAAAAAAATAAGACAGAATTTGTACATTAGATTTTTTCTAGATTTTAAAATTACTATGTGGCCTAATGTCATTATGGCATCATATTAGACTGATTAAGAAAGTGTAATAAATGTTCTCAGCCTTCTTCTCACATCGCTTTAGTAAGACTCTGGAGTCATGTGGACTGAGAGCCTGTCTTGTGGCTCCCCAGCACCTCTCTTAACCAGCCCTTGTCTGGGCTGAGTTCCTTTGCCTCGAACAATGCCCCTTTCTCACTGCCTCTGGGACTTTCTAACGTTGTGTCTGTGTGCTTATCTGGTTATATTTTGCAATACTTCGTAAGCCTCTGGATATATTTCTTATATTCAAGCATATGAGAGAGTGGTTGACGGTACTAATCGGTTACTAACTGATGTGGAATACTGTTGTGTTCTATCCATCCATCTATCTGACGTATCTGTGGAACACCACAAACAGGCTTTATGCTAGGCTGCCTGAAACACCAAACTGTCCATAAATTACAATGTTTTTAATCTCAGGTGTGATCACAAGAAGCTTCTTTTATATTCCCAAGTAGAGTGCTTTGTGTACTAGAAATTCTTATGAATTTCTGTTCATAAAATGGTCTAATATGTTTCATTTACTTTTCCTGTACAGTTGAAAATTAATTACAAATTGCATAAAACAGTGAGTTGCAACATGGGCCTTATTAGACAAGCATTTCATAGGCACTGCCAAGTAACCTAGTAACTTTCTGTTCAACTTAATCATCTTTAGTTTTATGAATCCTCTGCTTCAAATAAATCAACAGGTCATACCCTGTACTTCAGTTTTTATAGTGAACCTTTTAGCCTATTCGTAGACCATCTCCCTCTGAATATCCATCTTTCCTCTCCACAGAAAATTTAATTCCTTTCATTATATCCAAGGCTCACTAACTCTAAAACTTGTGGACTTCAGCTCTAAATAAATTACCCTTTTCTTTATTATAGCCAGTTTCTTCTTTATTTTATATTCCACCAGCACCCTAATTGTCACTCTGTGCTAGGGCATGTTGATCTTTCCAATTGGCCGGAATTAATCTTCAGGAAATTTGATGATGTCTCCAAGCAGAATTTGAAAGCTACTCAAGGCTGTGCATTTTTATTTTTTCTACATTTTTCCTCAGTGCCTTAGTTCCCTATACAAAATGACTGCTCGACAAACTCTTGCTGAGGAACTAATTACATGGATATGCTGGAGTGGCATGAGAACTACAGCATGAGGCTACCTGGCAGCTTTGAGATAGAAAATGAAGAAAGGAGAAGGAGTGCAAGAGCAAAGACCCAAAACTGAGGGGGCTGAAGGAAATAAGCTGCTCTGGGGTGAATTGTAAGATTCGTACAGGTGCAAAAAACAAAGGCAGAAAAGACAGGGTTTAAACTTAACGTTAAATGAACATGTTCTGGAAAATAAATGTGTGTTTATAGGAATTTATGTTGTGTATTTTTTTTTTTTCCACAACTTGAAGAAGAGAACAAACCTCAGTCAGAAATTGACCAATAATAGATGAATTACACAGTCTACTTTTCTCTTTTCTCTTTGTTAGACATACTGGCCTTTATGTACACTGGTGTGTAAATGTAGAGGATAGTGATATTTACCAGAAAAGGAAATGTGGAAGGAATGTGTGTGAAATGTTTGGTGTGTTCACAGAAGGCAAGCTCCAGCATCTGGTGCCTTGCTGCGGTAACTCTTAGAGCTATTCACACAGGTTTTCAAAAATGAATAACCAAGTATCTAAAGCTAATTAAAAGACAATTGATATAAAATAAAGATTGATGAAAATCCTCTGAGGCCAAGGCATTGGAGTAAATTGTGTTTTCTATTGAATGGGAAAATTCTGAAAAATGTCTTTTTATTATGTTGAAGATATTTGACAAAAACATTTTCTTATAAAGTGAAAACTGTATTTTCTCAATGATTCATAAACAGGCCTTACCCTAAGCAATCGTGTAAACATAGGTGTTATATATGTGTGTATGTATGTGTGTGTGTATGCATGTATGTGGATATGTGTGTGAGCGTGTATATGTGTGTATGTATGTGTGTGTATGTGTGTATATGCATGTATGTGGATATGTGTGTGAGCATGTATGTGTGTGTATGTGTGTATATGCATGTATGTGGATATGTGTGTGAGCGTGTATGTGTGTGTATGTGTGTGTATGTGTGTATATGCATGTATGTGGATATGTGTGTGAGCGTGTATGTGTGTATGTGTGTATGTGTGTATATGCATGTATGTGGATATGTGTGTGAGCGTGTATATGTGTGTATGTATGTGTGTGTGTATGTGTGTATATGCATGTATGTGGATATGTGTGTGAGCGTGTATGTGTGTGTATGTATGTGTGTGTGTATGTGTGTATATGCATGTATGTGGATATGTGTGTGAGCGTGTATGTGTGTGTATGTATGTGTGTGTATGTGTGTATATGCATGTATGTGGATATGTGTGTGAGCGTGTATGTGTGTGTATGTATGTATGCATGTTAGGTGATTGTGTTGAAAGGAAACTGACTAAAGAAGAGCAAATCACCTTTTCTGAATGGTCAAAGACACTAATTGTGCCCAAGATACTTGGTGTGGGGGTTGGCTGTGGGAAACATACACCTTACTTATGTTATATATAAAGGATACACATAAATGATAAATCACTGGAAGAATAATTTCTGAATATGTCATAAAAATACAAAATTAATTGCCTTATAAACTCTAAAAACTGTTGCTTTAGAGCAGGCGTCCTCAAACTGCGGCCCGCTGGCCACATGAATTGGTGTGAATTGTGTCTGTTCCCGTTTTGTTTTTTACTTCAAAATAAGATAGGTGCAGTGTGCATAGGAATTTGTTCATAGTTTTTTGTTTGTTTGTTTGTTTTTTTAAACTATAGTCCAGCCCTCCAGCGGTCTGAGGGACAGTGAGTTGGCCCCCTGTTAAAAAAGTTTGAGGACCCCTGCTTTGGAGGTTAGGAAGAAGTGAAATGGGCTTCTAACTAGAATAATTAGAAAAAGTTTTTACAACATGAATGAAAATTGAGATCTTGATAGTTTTGAAGATTGGGACAAGTACAATGTCATGAGATGGTTTAATGGAAAAGGAAATTGTAAAATGTAGATAGTCATAAAATCCAAGAAAAATAAGTTCAAAGTGAATATTATTTTTTATGTATTATAAAAAAAGACTTACATTAGGAAAGTGGCAGATTTAGGGATAACAAGTTGTTTAAAATATCATGAGTACATCAGTTTGGAATAGAAGGAAAATGAGGCTCGATTAAGGAGGATTTTAAAGGTCAAGCTAAAGCATTTTCAGTTTATTTGGCATGTTATTTCTATAACCTGGCATTAAAGATTTTTGAGAAGTGAGGACGTGTGGTGGATTTTGGGGAGATAAAGTTGGCAGTAGTGCTTGGTGTAAAGATTAAGCAACGTGATAAAGGCTTTGACTGAGATGGAAGTTGAAAGCCAAGAAGATATGAAGAGAGTTAACTATTACTGAATCATTCTGTTTTTGTCATAGGCATTCTATAGAAGACTTTTTATTAATGATGACTAATTAAACCCTTCACTGAACTACAGAGTAGATACCTTTTCCCCATTTTCTAAGTAAAGAAATGGGATTGAAAAGTTAAGTAACAAAGTAAATGCTTGGAAAACATCTAGTTGAGCTAGAATTTAAGATTAGTTCAATTTTTCTTCAAAATTCAAGGTCTGGGCAGCACCTGTGGCTCAAAGGAGTAGGGCGCTGGCCCCATATGGTGGAGGTGGGAGGTTCAAATCCAGCCCCGGCCAAAAACTGCAAAAAAAAAAAAAAAAAAAGAGGGAAAGAAAAAATTCAAGCTCTTACCACTTTAATACACTAAAGAAAAGTCTTCGAAACGTTGATAAACTGATAGTTATGGGAGTACATTCAGGTTACAAGAAAATTGAATCACAGGTGACTGTGTCAGCGAGAGGGTACTTAGACAAGTAATAAGTTTTAGACTTAATCCATCTGACCCACTAATAATATATTAGTTTGGGGAGAAATTTCGGAAAGGAAACTGTGTAAATATAAGATTAGAAGCTAAAGGACAACATTTTTCTAATTCTAAATAAAATCTTCCATCAGTTTGAAGAAGAAAAGTGCAGAAAACAACAGAAGCAAATCTAGTCTATGTTTTTCTTGCTCTTGTATAAAATCCCCAAGTTGACCTGTCATGGTATTTGAAATTATTTTGATGTTTTCTTTGAAAATGTTAGTGGTGGTGTTCATTGATGACAACTACATTTGGCAAACTATAAACTAAAAATAGATATTCACATAGTAATTGGTGCTGTAATTTAAATCCTCTATGGAACAAAAATAAGAATTATTAAGAAAAATCTTATAATTTACATATGAGAGAATATCAAGAGCTCTGCCTAAACTGAAAATTGGGATAATAATATCACATGTGCCTTATTGCCTGGCAATATAAAACACAGTGAAAACCAAAAATTAAAGAAAGAACACTTCTGAGCAATCAGAATTGATCTCACAATATGTAAACAGTTAATGTCGTATGTTATTCTTAAGAATGCAGGATTTCTCATAAATGAGATTTATACCTTTACTCTCATTTAAATGTATATTTAATGATCTCTACCATCAAAAATGATTAGTGGGAAATCAGGGGGAAACTTCTGGCTTAACTTATTTGCTTTTGTGCCATCTTTAAACTACATTATGTCATAATATTAAAGATGATTTTCGTATTATTGACTTTAACTTTCAAGGAAAGTGTGACACATCATTATTAGACGCTGCTTAAAAATCAAACAGGTTTATAACAAGATTTAGATATTTTCCTATCTGGAATATTTAAACTTAAGAGGGAGTCCTGACTTTTTAAGTGGAATTTTCCAAACAACAAGGAATTTTACTGGTAAACAATACTTTATTCTCATTTGATGTCAGATTATAAAGTATCTAGTTTAATGAGCATAATATTCAAAAATGAATTTGTTAAGAGACAGTTTAACATATTTCACGAAATTTGTCATAGTTTTTATTCAGCTTTATTAAGGTATCATTCACATACTGTACAGTTCACTCATTTAAGGTACAAAATGAATTATTTTAGTATATTTACAAGGTTGTTTGGCTATCCCCAAACATGAATTACACCCCCCTGCTCCCCAGCAAAAGGCCCCTACTCATCAACTATCACTTATAATTCTCTCGCCAGCCTCACAGCCCTAGCCAACCACCAATCTACTTTGACGCTATAGCTTTTCCTTTTCTGGACAATTCATATAAATGAAACCATACTTTATGTGGTCTATTGGAACTGGCTTTTTTCACTGAGCTTAACATTTTTAAGGCTCATCCATGCTGTGCATGGGTCAGTATTTGTTACAACCAAATAATATTCTACTTCATGAACGTGCCTCATTTCATTCATCCACATATAAATTAATAATGGATAATTGGTTGTTTCCACCTTTTAGCTCTGATAAGCTGTGATGCTATGAATTTTTGTTAGTAAGTTTTCCTATGGATTCTGCTTTCATTTCGTTGGGATTATTCCCAGGAACATAGCTTTTGAAGAGATATATTGGGGGTTATATACTTAGCCTTTACTAGTCTTAATTTTTAAAAGTGTCACCGTTTCTTTTTTTCCAAAAGTAATTAAATAAATTCATGGTGATCTATTTAAAGAAAAAATTAATCTCCCCATTCTGCTTTTCATCAGAACTATCGGATAATCAAATCAAAATCAATCGTCCAGTTTTTAACATTTCATATCCCATGTTATTCTCACATTGTTACAAGCATATAAAACACATATAAAAACTGATATGAGTACAGCATTTGATATCTACATGAATAAGGTCTGTTTTATGATTTTTGATTATAGAACAATACTGGTGTTTGCATTGCTTTGCAATGCAAATTGTTTTTCTCATTTAAAAACCTACCTTAAGTATTTCTCCTCTCTTTTTATTTTGTTTTTGTTTTGGTTTTGGTTTTGGTTTTGAGACAGAATCTCAAGGGTAGTGTGCCATGGCATCATCATAGCTGACAGAAACCTCCCATTCTTGGAATCAAGCAAGCCTATTGCATCAGTTTTTCTATTTTTAGTATAGGCGAGGTCTCATTCTGGCTCAGGCTGGTCTCTTAACTCCTGAGCTTAGGCAATCCACCAGTCTGGGCCTCCCAGAGTTAGGATTACAGGTGTGAGTCACCCTGGGCCCTTGAATATTTCTCTAGGCTAAAGGATGAAGCTCCAACTCATTTGTTTCAAAGACACAACATTCTATAAAATTAGTGTAATACAATTTATATAAACGTTTGCCTCTCATTTAATATTCAAATTTAATTATTTTCCCTCCTATTTTTTGTGACTACAATAAAGGTACAAGGTACTCATCCTTTCATGTTTTTTCTTTATAACTGGACGTAGTTATAATTATAGTAACTGTAAGTACAGTAATCTGTATAGGCTAGATTCTACAGTTTTAGGATGACTTAGTTTATAGTAAGCCCTAATTTTAACATAGATTGCTGAATTTATTTTCCAAAAAAAAAAAAAATTGTGTGGCCACCCAGGGAAAAACTGTTTCACAGACTCTCCACCAGCACTGGACATAGTAAATCTTTTTAAATTTACCTATTTTATGTACATTTCATTGTTGATTTAATTTGCGTTTATCTGACTACAGATGAGATAGAACATCTTTTTGTAGTTTGATTAGCAATTTAAATTTCCTCTTCTGTGAATTGTGAATTCTTTTCCTTGGCTCTTTTTCTATCAAGTTTCTTTGTTTGCTTCTTATAATTTATTGGAGCTCTTTATATATTAAGAATATTAACATTTGCTTATTATTTGTGTTGCAAATACTTTATCATTTGATTTTATACTGTGTTTTTGCTGTCCTCTACCATACAAATCTTTTATAAGGTACTCACATGTGTCTTTTTTTTTTTTTTTTTTTTTCTTTCTTTTTTAGTCATTGTGATTTTCTTAGGAAGGTTTCCTCTGCCTTCTTGTAATAGAAACATTTTCATATTGTTTTTATACATTTCCTAAATGCATTTCAACTAATACTATGTTCAAGCAAAAGAACAATGTTTCCAAGGTGTTCAGGTGTTCTCAGCTTTCTGGTGTTTCTAAGGTGATGCTACTGAAGTTATCATATCCAGTGTTTTCTGCACAATATGGGGAGCTTTATAAACTTTCAGAATACATTATAAAATAAAAACTTATTCATTTCATTTTTCTATAATATGTTTCAAGCAGATATTGGAAAATGCATATTATAAATGTTTAAATTACAAAACACAGGCCACTTAAAAGTTATCACATATAAAGTGAAAAATAAGGCTAACAAATATTTTTATCAAAAAGAAGTATTGATTCAAATGGTGCTGTACCATAAAACACCTCAATTTATAAACCTAGAAATCATCTTGTTGTTGATTATTGTCTGGTGTCCTTTCAGTAATAGGGGGAATCTATAATTCTTAAACTTGGAAACTAATTAAGGCTATGGAAAATTTAAAATTCTTATGAGGTGACTTGATTAGCACATTTTTGGAATAAGGGAATTTCGGGAATATTACCATGTAGGAAACGACTTTGCCTTATCATTCGAAAGTTATTTATCTGGTTCTGTGCTACCCTTGATACTATTCAAAGTATGAAAATGTGCCTGGGGTTAAAATGATTAATTACTATAATGTTAATATTTTATGAGAAAATATATTAAATCCTATCTTATATACAAGCTGTAGCTGAAGAGATTACATTAACTTAGGTAACTAAAAAAATGGATGCTTCCGAGTAAGTTGGGCATTTGAGACTTTACCTTGACGCTCATTCTCTTGTTTTTCAACAATGGACTTCCCAAAAAAATCCAATTTCATTAGATGATAATATTCAATTCTGTTCTCCTTGTATCACTGTCTAGCCTAGATAGTAGAAATATTTGACCTGTGACTGTATCTTGGTGTTCACTAGGGCTATAGCACCATTTATTTCAGTTCTAGATTAATGTAGCACATCTTCCTTTTTTAAAAATAGTGTGGCTATAATAAATTACTGTGGTATTTGAGGGGAAAAATAAATGTTCTATCTCAAGAGTAGTTTGCCTTCGTAACAGTATGCTTTTACTTTCTCAGGTAGATATTAAACATACTGACTTAGTAATTGACAATCTTAGACTCTGCTGAAGACAAGTTTGGAAAAATTACCAAAAAGAGTATCAGCCATGTAAGGGTCTGGCTTAAGCAAAGCCAAGAAAACTGAATTTCAGAGGAGGTCAAGAAGAACGTTTGTGAATATATATACATATATACATATATATATATGTATATATATGTATATATATGCCTTTGATGCTATGCAAAGACACAGAGTAAAGTTTTATTTGAAATTGTTCATAGGAGTTAGTGACTGATCTGAGTGGAAATGTTTTCAATTTTACTCCATTCAATATGATATTGGCTGTGGTGCCCATCAACCCATGAATGGATTAACAAATTGTGGAATATTATGCAACCTTAAAAAAGATGTAGACTGTATCTTTTTTATGTTTACATGAATGAAGCTGGAAAATATTCTTATTAGTAAACTATGTCAAGAATGGAAGAAAAAGTATCCAGTGTACTCAGTACTATTATGAAACCAATTTATAATCACTCACACTTTCATATGAAAGATAAATCACAACTATAGCCCCCATTCCCACCGTTTGGAGCTCAATATTTCCTTCCCTTTCTATTTCCCTTCATATTACAAGGGTACATGTCAATTCTATTAAGTATAGAGTATAAATGTCTTAACACAATAAGTAAGTGAGGTGAAGGGTATGTTAACCAGTTTGATGTAAGCCTTCCAAATTGTGTATAAAATCAGCACATTATACATAAATGCATTAATGTACACAGTTATGGTTTAATAAAAAAATGTTAAGGGTACATGTCAATTCTTAACACAATAATTAAGTAAATGAAGTCTGTGTTAAATAGTTTGATGTAAGAATTCCAAATTGTATTTAAAATCAGCACATTGTACCCATAAATGGATTAATGTATACATGATCCATGTGTTTATGACTCAATAAGAAAAAAAAAAGTTAATGAATGAATTAATCCCACTATGTTTCTACTATTTATTACAAAGCAAAGAACAAGGTAGTTCTGTTATATTTGTATTCCTCTGAGAATGTTAATAGTAACTAGTAAATTCCAACCGAGATTTTATTTTCAGTTATCAGTCTTTTATTTGATGATACATGATTAGACTGTGGAATACCTTTATTTTTAATAGTTCTAACCATGTAGAGTAATGTCCCTGTTCTTCTTATTTTCACATACAAATTGGATTGGCTTTTTGTTTGTTTTACTATTATATACAAAGCTAGTTGGGCAAAGTCAAACTGAAAATGATTGCATTGTATCTAACTTTTAGTAAAACATTATCTTACACATTATCTTTAGGGGGCTTAAATCTGCTTAGATCTGATGACTTTTAGATGTATTATAGTACATACAATATTTTTAAATGCTTCAAATGAAAAAACACAAATAATGATAATAAAGAAAAACTGAATTTAATCTATACTTTCATCTGAAAAACTGAATTAAACTGAAATTAATTTATCATTAATCTAATGATAAGTGAGTCAGAAGATAAAATTTAAATAATATATTCTCTACAAATACAGTATGTCATTTGTAACAGAAGAAGTGGTTATATCCCCGTGTTGTTGACTGGTAAGTAGAACACGTTCAGTGATATAACTTCCTAATAAAAGTAACCAGGTGAAGAAGAGAATTAGGAAGGAATCTCTGGCTGTCACTTTGGCTCTTGGACCTTTGGAAAACCTGGTTAACGCTGTCTAGTACCAGAAGACCTAGAAAGAATCACTATTTCCCTAGGGAAACTCTAAAGACGGATCCGTTTTTCTTGGAATTATTTCACAGAGAAATAAATCCGATCCAGAGATCCTTAGGACATTCACATTTCCAAATTCTTTCAACTTTTTTGGTAGAAAAGACACTTGTGTAAGAGGGGATTGGCATTTGAGACTCTAATCCACACTCTTTCTGTAGTTTTCCTGACCTCCCCCAACACTGGGAAGCACTGAATCCAGGGAGCTCAAGCTGTAGGAAAGAGCCCTTGAAGGTTCCTGTGCTGTAGGAAGAACAGGCCCTGTCATGAGACTCTACGTTACTGAAGTACAAAAAGAAAGGGTTTGGAGCTCAATATTTCCCTCCCTTTCTTTTTCCCTTTATGCATAGTTATTGAGATTGCCTTTTTGATTGAGTTCTTGGCACCTCAGCTCTAAAAAAGATTTAGATAAATTAAAAGAGCTTCCGAGAAAAGCTACAAAAATGACGCAAGACCTCAAAGTATTGATTTATGAGGGAAGAGAAAAGAATGAATATGGCTTGGCATGGTGTCAAATGAGGATGTGGCGGCATGCTACGGCTATAAATATTTATAAACGGAGAGAGGAGGAAAATGTTTTTACAATGGTTTCATGAAGCAATATGTTATACACATGAAGCAATATGTTATACAAGAAAGACAAGGTTAACACTGGTATTAATGTCTTTCTGGATTTTCTCTCTGAATATTCTGCTTATATGTTTACATAAAAATGGACTAAGTTACCATTCACTATCTGGGCCAACTGAGTGCCTCATCCTATCTCATGTGGGTAAAGCAAGCTGGAGAATAAACAAGAGGAAATTATTTCATTTTCAGCATTTGAAGAACACTGTGTGATGTCCATGAGTGCTGTAGGCCTTTCCTAGGTCTCTGTCCACCAGTACCAGCCATGGGCACCAAGTAGTTTAGGAATGACAAGGGGTTGAGCTGCCGCAGCAGAGCTGTGAGATTCTGTGCAGGCCAGCACAATCGGCTCTGTGTTCAGGGGTGCAGAGCTCCTCTCATTTATTATGGGCACAGTCATCTCCCCCTCAGCAGCTGTGCGTGTGGCTGGCCGCAGCGTCCACGTGTGAGCCCAGCAGAAGGGGATGGCAGGGGTGGGGCACTGTGATGCACATTTCCAGCTGTGCTCTGAAAGGCACGTCTTCTAAATCAGAAGGGAATGGAATACTAACCCCATTTTAAGTTTTTCAGAAATAATACACATTGGAGAGGTGGATGGAGGTGAAGGAATTGAGTTTTATTTGATTTCTGTGATCATATGCTTGAGCATCTGTTTAGTTCTGATCCAGTTGAATAGTGTAGAAAACAAACTACAGATTTCCCCAAAGGAACTTTATTGTGTACAAATGGGTTTTCTTCAAATTGACTTAAGTTGTTTCTTAGAATTCAGATGCACTATATCAAGAAAGTGCATTCCTAAGCAGTGTTATATTGGGTGATTCAATTTTAGATGAGACTGTGAAATCCTGTTTTGCCTATAAAGTACTAATAATTCCATTTTGCCTCTACCAGGCAACTCTTCTCACGTGGTTTATATGAAAAAATGAACTCTAAGATTTAACTTAGAATTCCAGAAGGACATTTTTTCGTGGAGGGCCAATTCCCTCAGTGGAGATTTGGGCATTGCACATGAGCATCGATCACTTTTAACTATGCATTTGCTGTCATGGAAGGACCCCACTTGCTTGTTACTCAACTGGAGAACTGTGCCCTATCATCTCACATGATAGGCTTAGCGAATTAGCATTTTCAGTGTTGAATATTCACATATATACGCTGTATCCTTTAGAGATGACTCAGACATACTGTTGAAGTAGAATCAATAAAACTCAGAAAAAAATTACTAGAATGATTATCTGAAATACAGATGATGAAATCACACAGGGGAATTTTAAGATTCTTTTTGATGTTCTATAAGGTCTGACAATTCAGTTCATGAACTCATCCTAGAAAAAGTGCTGCATAACTCATTGCTGAGTATCACTACAGTCACCTTCAAAATTCTCCCCTTGGGGTCCATGCATGGATGGCAATGCCTAAGTGTGCCCTTCAGAGCAGTTTCGGAACTCTCTTCCTGGGCTGATCATCAGGGCTGTCATATGGCACACTAAACATGCCACAATAATGAGCCCCATTCAGCAAGACACTACCACACGTTGGCACAGACACAACTGTGAGACACTAGTGTACTGCCCTATGACACCTTACTGGACTGTTGATACAGCTGCCAGAGTAAGCACATGGTGGCATGCTCACGAACTTAATTGTCAGGCCTGATTAATCGTGGGATTTGGGGTAGGTGCTCTTTTATATTTTTCCTATAGCACAGAATTTTCAAGGCAGATACTGTTTAGAACATTTCTAAAGTGTGTAGTTTAAATTGTAAAAAGGTACAAAGCAAATACACCATGCTCATTAGACATGCGTCAGGTATTACAATACAGGCATTCTGAAGCTAATCAGATGCTATTTAGAAATGTTCCGCAGCTTGTAGATTTTGGCTTTGGATCCCCCATTCCATCTCCCTCTTTCCTTCCGTATTTCCTGTTTCTTCTTTTCCTGTCCCCCCTTCTTCCTTTCCTATGTCTCCTTCTTCTAGCCCTTTTTTAGAAAAGAATTTAAATGTTTATCAATGTATTCAACATGCTGTGTGACGTTTTATTGTAATCTGTGTATAGGAGCTGTTTCAAACTAGAATCTGTGATCAGTATTTGGTGAATATACAAATATGATATAATCAAATATTCAAACATTTTTAATTAACTAGGAAGTCTGAGAGTATATTTAAAAGATATGAAAATAAGGTGTCTACAAGTGAGGGAAGACATCCTCACGTAGATTGTTAGATTACCAATATGACAAACGAGACTCTAATATCTTTAGCTCCCAGAGAGCTTTTCCTACGGGGAAACAAAGGCCGTTTTTGAAATCTGATGAAATTGTATTGCTATGACCAAATTATTAGCTGTTTTCCAAATCTTTACTGATTGATTTTTTTGTCAGGAATGCATATTTTTGATTCAAAATAAAAACTGTCAAGCTTTTGTAGTTTTTAGTGATCCTGTAGAACAAGAAGCATCTGACGTTAATATTGTAGCCTGTGATGCATTTACTGTGAATTTAATTTAGGATAAGTGGACTAAAATAATACCTATTGTCAAAACTTACGAGACAGCTTCCGTCTTGAATGTAATGATAGCAAAGAAAAAGTCAGACTGTTAAGGACATAGCAAAATATGAAAAAAAAATTACTAACTTCAGTAAAATATTTCTCCAAGATTGTTGGGAAAACATGGAAACTAGTGACTTTAAATTTTACCTAATAATTTTAAAACCTTATATATTCAAAGTAAACTTTTAAGAAAAACAAAATAATGGGTGGTGCCTGTGGCTCAAGGAGTAGGGTGCTGGCCCCATATGCTGAGGGTGGTGGGTTCAAACCCAAGCCCTGGCCAAAAAACTGCAAAAAAAAAAAAAAAAGGAAGAGAGAGGGAGGGAGGGAGGAAAGGAGGGAAGGAAGGAAGGAAATAAATCTATGTAAAGCAGAACAAGAAACAAATGAAAACAGTGCAATATATAGCTGAATAATATTAAGCATATTTAATACTTGAGATTTTCAGTTATCCTATGGAGTACTTAATGTAGATCTATGCATTATAAAGGCACTGAACATTGTATAAGGAATAATTAGGCTAATTGAAAATGGAATGAATTATTGTATTACTTTATATATTCACAGTTAATACCTTCAAATTATTTAATTTTTTTATTTTAAAAATTTGATTATTTATAACTTAATTGTATGAATGTGGAAAAGTATCTTCTTTGAAGCAAAGAGAAAATAAACTTAAAAAGTACTTCAAAATCCATGGAGGTGTCAGTATTCCCTTTATGAGATTGGAACAGTGATGCAAAGGTATTTGAATAAGAATGCATTACATCTAAAGTCACTTGGGTTAGAAAGCCACGCCAGACCCCTGGTCTCCTTTCAGGACTGCTAAATTTAATGAGTGATATGTGTTCAAACATGTTTGCTGTCTGATCTGAAGTTGTAGACTTCTTATTTTGTGAAGTATGATGTTAAAACAAAACCCTGCTTTCATTTCCTTTTAAAGAGAGGACACATTTTGGGCAGTGCCTGTGGCTCAGGGGTAGGGCTCCATCCCCAGTATTCGACGGTGGCGGGTTCGAACCCTGCCCTGGCCAAAGTGCAGCAACAACAACAAAAAAAAAAAGAAAAAAAGAGAGAGAGAGACAGAAACAGGACACATTGTATCAATAAGAACATAAAGTAAGAGTAGTATTGCAGAACAGCAGAATACTTCAACTTATGATACCTTATAATTCTCAGATTTTCTTGTGTTTTCAGGAAAACCTTTCTGTACAATGTCCAGGTATGCAAATTGACGGTCAACCAAACAACTGATTCTCGGTTTCATAACCACAGGATTCCAGAATGGCGTTCTCTGAAGCAGTCTAGGAACTCAGCTGGTCCAGTCTCTTATTTTAAGAATAAGGAACCTCCTATTTTGAAGTCCGTTGTATGTCACTGGGTAACAGTAATGCTTAAATACGAATGCATAGGAGGACAGCAGAATTAATTATTTTGGAGTACAGGCAACTTTTTTTTTTAACCTGAAATCAGAGAAAATGCTAAGAGTGTTGAATATGCTTACAGTTTCCTCTGCATGCAGGCATTGTGTGTTCATTTAGAAGGGCTGTCATAGTAAAACACCACCCACTGGGTGGCTTAAACACCAGAACTTCACTCTCTCAGATTTTTAGAGGTTAGAAGTCAGAGAGGAAATGCTGGCAGGGCTGGTCTCTTCCGCGGCCTCCTTCCTCGGCCTGCAGATGGGCACCGGGTGGGGTTGCACGAGGGTGTGTCTCGGCGCACTCAAGTCTGCAATGCCCTTTTGTGTGTCTGATCCTCTTTTTTCATTTTATATTACATATTTTTATATATCTGTTTGTTTCAGGTTAATACGAGGGCACAGACAATGAGATTACACTGTTTTCGTTTATAAAGTCTGATTTGTAATTGTGACCTTCACCCAGGAAATGTGCCATATGGACATGCTCTGTATCCGTTAGGTGGGAATTTATCAGCACACCCCCCCCCTTGAATTTGATTGAGTTTTCTTTCTTATGTGCCTATCATAATTAACTTACAAATTTCAACTGCGTATTGAGGACATGGGACATTTGATTTTTCCATCCTTGTGATACTTAGGAGAGTATTCTCCAAATCCATCCAAGTTGTAACATTTAATTTGCCAACGTGGCATCTTGTTACGCATATATGTAATGAAGTGATGACTACAGGCACATCAATTAACATATCCAATATCATAGTTTTTCATGTGTGATAAGAGCATTTAAAATCTGTTCTTTCAGCAAATATCCATTATACAATTATTGGCTATAGTCTGCATGTTGTACATTAGATTTTAAGACTTATTTATTTGACATAACAACAGCTTTGCACCCTTTGATTTATTAATACATCTCATTCCCCCCACCACCCTGGTCATCACTAACCTACTTCCATTTCTATATGTTCACCTTTTTTATTTTCATGTCTGATTTATTTCACTTAACATAATGTCTTTCAAGTTCATTCGTATTATTGTAAGTGGCAGAATCTTTTCCTTTTTGAATATCACATATTTCAGAATTTCTTTACCCATTCATGTGTCCATGGACACTTAGACTGTTTCCTATCTTTGCTTTTGTGAGTAATTCTGCAGTGAGTGTGGCAGCACAGATTCCTCCTCAAAGAGCTGAGCTCATTTCTTTTGGGTATATACATAAAAGGAATTTCTAGGATATATGGTAGCTCCATTTTTATTTTTTTGAATATTCATCTTTCTGTTTTCCTCAATGACTGCACCAATTTACAGTTCCATTAATAGTGAACTAGAGTTGCTGTTGTTTTTCTTTTTTCCCCTCCTAGCTCTTCTTAGCATGGGTCTCTTGTCTTTTTGATGGTAGACATCGTAACAGACGTGAGGTGATAGCTCACTGTCATTTTCATGTTCACTTCTCTGATGATTAGCATATCTTCATATGCCTGATGTCCATCTTTATATCATCTTTGGAGAAATGTCTATTCAGACCTCTTGCACATTTTTACATCATGTTACTTGTGTTTTGTTTGTTTATTTGCTATGAGTTGTGTGAGCTCCTCATATGTATTGGATATTAATCCCTTGTCAGATATGTGGTTTGCAAATTTGACTCCCAGTCTATAGGCTGCCTTTTCACTTTTTGATTGTTTCCTTTACTGTGAAGAAGCTTTTCAGTTTGATATGCTCCCATTTGTTTATTTTTGCTTTTATTGTCTGAGCTTTTTGTATGATATCAAAAACAAAACAAAACAAAACATTGTAAAGGCCAGTGTCAGAGGACTTTTCTGCTATGTTTACTTCTATTAGTTTTATAGTTTCAGGTCTTACGTTTAACTCTCTAATTTATTTGAGTTGATTTTTATGTATGTTGTGAGATAAGAACCCACTTTTATTCTTTTGCCTGTGGATATCCAGTTTCCAACAGCATCTATGGAAAGTACGATCCTCTTTGTTCTTGGCCTGCTTGCCAAGAATGAATTGATTATATTTGCTTGGGTTTATTTTGGAGCTCTTTATTCAGTTGCATTGCTTTGAGTGTCTGTTTTTTATGCCACTGCCATACTAGTTTGATCAGTATAGCTTTTTAATACAATTTAAAATAAGGAAATGTGTTACGTTAAAATTTATTTTTTTTCCCTTCAAGGTTATTTTGCCTAGTCAAGGTTTTCTGTTATTCCCTGAAAATTTTTAAGTTTTTTCTATTTGTGTGAAAAATGCCATTGATGCTTTGATAGAAATTGTGTTGATAGAAAACTGTATATCACTTTGAGTAGTGTAGACATTTTAGCAATATTAATTCTTTCAATCCATGAACATGGAATATCATTCGATTTATTTGTGTCTTCTTTAATTTCTTTTGGAAATGTTTTATAGGTTTCAGTATACAGATCTTTCACTTCCTTGATTAAATTTAATTGTGTCATGCTTTTTATTATGATGCTATTATAAATGGGATTGTTTTCTTGATTTCTTTTTGTATCTGACTTTATTGGTATAGTTTATTAATATTGGTTTATTAATATTAATAAGTTTATTTACCCATTATTTCTTTCTAATATTAATAAGTTTATTAATATTAATAAGTTTATTAATATTAAACTAAATTTCATATACTGAAACATTATTGAAATCATGTGTTAGTTCTTACTGTTTAAGGTGTTATATTTCAGGTTTTCTACTTACAGAAAACACATGTCATCTGCAGATGAGGATTCTTTCACTTCTACTTTTTTGATCTGAATGCTTAAAAAAAAAAAAAAATTCCTGTCTGATTGCTCTTGCTGGTACTTTTTGTACTGTATGGAATAGAAGAGGTAACAATGGGCAACCTTGCCTTGCACTGAATCTTAAAAGAATTTTTAATTTTTCTCCTTAACTATGATCTCAGCTATGGACTTTTACTTAGTAGCCTTTAAAGAAATTTCCTTCTATTTCTAATTTCCTGAGAGTTTTCATTTTTTATCAGTACAGAGTGTTGAAGTTTGTCAAATGCTTTTTTTCATTGGTTTTGATGATCATGTGGTTTTTATTTTTCATTTGGTTAATGTGATGTATCACACTAATTTGTGTATTTTAAACTAACCTGATAGCCCACTTGGGGTAAATCCCACTTGGTCATGATGTACAATCTTGATGCATTGTTGAGTTTTCTTTGCTAGTATTTTATTGATGATTTCGGATCTATCTTTATCAGAGATATTGACTTCTACTTTTCTTGTGGCATTTTCACCTGACTTTGGCATCAGGGTGATGCTAGTCTAAAAAATAAGTTTGGAGGTACTTCCTCTATTTACATTTTCTGACAGATTTAAAAACGATTGGTATTAATTTTTCTTTAGATATTTGGTAGAATTCAGCCATTGATTCTTCTGGTCCTGACTTTTCTTTGTTGGAAATTATTTAATTACTATATCAATCTCTTTTTATTTGTTATTAGTCTATTCGGGCTTTCTATTTTTTCTCCTTCCTAAGACACCAGCCAGCCTGGATTAACACCTTCTCTGTACCTCATTTTAACTTAGTCTATTCCTTAAAGACCTTTTCTCCAAATATTATTACATTGTCAGGTGTTGAGTGTTAGAAATTGAATGTAGGAATTTTGGTGGAACACAATTCAGCACATAGCACGTGATTTTTAGACAATTTACTAAAGCATTAATTATAGTGCTAAAAAATAGAAATCATGTACAAAAAGAGCTCTTGAAATATGCACCATAAAAAAGTTTAATGGCAAAATGGGAAATTTTAAAATGTTGGCAGTCATGTAGTACTTACACTACTGAAAATGCTTATTCATATCTGTTTAGTAATTTATGATTTACAATGAGCTTTTATAAATATTGTTATTTTTCCTCATAATAACCTTGTGAGATTAGGTAGGAGATTAGGTAAGGTAAATTGCAATGCATGGGGCGGCGCCTGTGGCTCACAGGAGTAGGGCGCCAGCCCCATACACTGGAGGTGGCGGGTTCAAACATGGCCCTGGCCAAAAACTGCAAAAAAAAAAAAAAAAAAAAAAAAAAAAATTATAACACATGTAAGAACATGACTTTTATTTTGTGAGACCATCACGTGTCAGCCATTGTGTCAGTGTTTTGTTTTTTTTTTATGGTTATCCTAATTAACCTTTATAACGCCTCACTTCTAACTTTACACACCAGAAAACCAAAACTCAGAGAGTATAGGAAACAAATTTCTTTCCTGAAATATCCTGTGATTATGTCTCATTGAAATTTGTATTTGTATGTGTGTATGTGTATATAGGTTTTTTTTCATTTTTGTTTTTTACAGAGCGTACAACCTCTATAAGATTCTTGGTGTTACTAAAGACATGATTAGGTTTTATTAATCATTCTTACCATTTATAACTTCAAGTATTTTTGGTCCTTTGCTTTCCCTGAAATTGTCTATAAAGCCATTTCTGTTCTAAGACTATTGGTAATTCACACTACTTAAAAGCATGCTTACCTCATTTGCTTAGGTATTAGCTTGAGACCTATGATAGTATGGCGTAAGAAATGCACATCTTTTAAGTAAATAAGATTGAGATAAAGGATACACAAGAAACTCATTAAAGGGTATATATGAATCCAGGTAGATGATTTTTAGACCTGATGTCTCATTTAACAAATGTTTATTGAACCTCAATCAGATAAAGTCATAATCTTAAAGATACTGAATCCTTGCCCTTGAGATTATAGTTTGCTAAGGAGGAAAGAATAAAAATATAGTTATAATGATAAATATTTTCTACACCTGTTACTATGGTGCTGATGATGAAATTTAAGAATACTTGATGCATTGTATAACAAAACTCCACCTGCCCGTGAAACCACTGTTATTCCTTTAACTAACCTATTCCAACTATACTCAGAATTCCCTTATCTTCCACTGAAATCTCTTCATGCTCCTCAAGTACCAAAACCACTTAGGTACTTGAAAGCTACTGAAATAGAAGTTTATTAAAATGGTGGAGTTATGCATGTGCTTTGAAGATGCATTCTTCCAGTGGAATTTCAGACTACAGAAATCCTTTAAAAGTTCTCTGCATAAAAGCTCTACTTACATTGTTTTATGCACATACACACACATGATATCCCTTACAAAAATGGCAAATTCATTTTGATAACATGCTGCATTTTGTATATTTAGAATTTAATATATGACATGTATGTAAAAATAACAGTATAATTTGAATACCCTCCTTATGTTTTGGCTTTTACATAGTGTCCTAATCACCTGTCCATTATTTACAGAGCCCTGTGTATGTTTTAGTCTAACTGGATGATCATAAACTCTTGGGAATGCTTGGTATTCTTTTACTTTAGTATTAACCTATCAGAAAACGAAGGCCAGTGCATACAGATCTTACTTTTCCACTGGCCAGGAAATGTACTTACATACAGTGGGTTTGCAGATCATGGTACAGAGAGGAGTGTTTACAGGTGGTTACTGCTTTCTTTGTCTTGAGGATGTAGTAAAGTTAACCCAAAGATTTCTAGAATGTTGTCAGAGCAGAAAGAGCATCTAATTCCAAGCCAATGTACAGACATATAAATGGACACACAGTCAGCCATATGCTGACTTCAGGGTTTTGAAGTCCAAGTTCCATTTCCTGAAATGAAGCTTCAGACTAGACAGGTCCTGTCTTTGATAAACTGATATACCTGAAAAAATACTAAAGCAGCAAGACAAACATAGATTATGATGACAGGCATCCAGTTATTTCAAGGTATATCTAAGGTGTTATTTTTTAATAGGTTAAGTTGTGATTAAACACCAAGGGCAGAGTGACAGTGTGCACAGGATGGGAGTTTCTCTCACTGAGAGGGAGTCCACTGAGGGTGACAGGGTTTCCCATGTTGTCAGGGACCAAAAATTATTTCTTCTGTTATCAGTGATGTTTTTGGTTCAAGGTGACTAGGGAATTGTCACTGTTACTGCCAGTTTTCTAGTCTATAGGGAGGAGGGTATCTTGGGAAAATGCCCCCTCCCTTTAAAGACATCCTTAGATGTTACACGTCACTGTGGCTTATGTCTCATTGCACAAAGTGCAGTTATGTGACTACAGTTAGCTGCAAGGAAGACGGAAGTATATGATCTTTTGTAATATTTGTGTCAGTAGCTTTGTGGTAGGTCAGAAAATTAAAGTAAAAACTGAGGAGAAAGTGGTAGTAAACATTTAGGTTACTTGGCCATTGATCACACAGAAAAGATAAACAGTCCTAGCTCTCCTAGGACTGAGCTATCAGGCCAAAGAGGAGATGGCAGAAAAGGCTAACGTCAGGCTGAGTCATTGGAGATGCTCATCAGGGTTCCTATGCTTTTCCTTACTAGGAGAGAAGGGCTAGTCTCAGCTTGAAACACGCTCAAGTGTATTGTGATGTGAAATAGCTGTAATGGATGACTAGTGTTTTTAGAAGTCCAGTAACCACTTCCAAGATCTTCCTCTAGATATGAGATGACCAGAAATAAGAGGTACATTGGAAGAAGGATACTTACGTACTTTACAAAGGCTGTCTTTGGTAAATAAATTGGAATGAACTGTGTATTCTAGCAAATTTGTTGAATATAAAGTAAGATCTCTATAAGTTGATGCCTCACGGGACTGTAACAAGCTAATCAACATGTGGAAGGGTCAACATAAGAAGTAGGCCTTCTGTACTGATGTGTGGTCTACAAAATTTAGGTCAGCTTAAGGAGGCGGTCAGTGTAAGGAGGTGTTCAACTATGCAGGTTCCACTGTGTTTTACTCTGCAATTCATATTATTTTAAAAATAAATGTTTTCAAAGAAAATTAAGAACATCTATAATAAAAATGCTAAAATTATTTCTAACAAAACCAAACTTTGTGCCAAAGCAAGCAATGTTTATTATATTGAAGATATAACATAATTAGTTACTTTGAACATTAACATATATTTTTGTAAGCAGGAAAGTTTAATTCAATTTTACTGATTTGCATTTGAAGATATTTGTTATGTTAAGATATATGTTATGTTACGTTATATTAAACATTTTCTCTTAACTACAAAGTTTCGGCTTTGTCAGTAACAATAATGATGGTTACCATTTGTTGAATATTTTTTATATGACAAGCACATAACTCTTACTCAACCCCTGTGCTGCAAAATTTTAGGGGCTCTGCTCTTATTAATAATATATTATCTCATTTAATCACAAACACTGTATTAGAAACTATGAGGCTCATTTTTCAGATCATAAAATTTAAAGAGGATAAACTTATTTAACCTCTTTAAATTTGACTCATTCCAGGTCAAACATTTAATAAGTGAAAGGGGACTTCCACACTCACACCCGTGTCGGGCTGGCGCCCATGTGCGTCCCTGCGCTGTGACAGGCCTCTCCTGTCGCTGCTTGTCTCTCTGTCCTGTTTAGACGTCTTGGTTTATCATTCTAAGTAGGCTCTTGGGAATACTTTCAAATTAATTTCCCTTTTGTCCCTTTGTCTCAGCTGCTTGTCAGTACCCAGACCCTATGTCAATTTGGGTGTTCACTTTCTTCACTCCTACAACACAAACTCTGTGCACTGCCACAGAAGGTCAAATAAATAAAAAGATTGATTTCACCACAAGTTTACGGTCTTCCACCCTTTTAATCTCAACTAGATTCTCAATACATAGGAAGCTTTTTATGCATGTCAGCAATTCTCCCTCCATTTCTCCTTGGGAGCGATGTATAACTTCTTCAATTTTTCTCCACTTGCAAACTGGCTTCCCTCTTCTGTGAATGAACCCAGCAGGTGCCTTTCAAATAATCAGAAAGCATCAAATTGGAATTTTCTTCATTTCTTCCCACCACATCCGCAGCCTTCTTTGCTTCCCCTGCTCTTCTGCCCTCTCTTTCTGCCCGTCTCCCTCCCCTTCTCCGTCAGTAATGAGGAGGTGTTCTGTTCCTTTCTAAATTAAGATTTTCTTAATATGTTCATTATTTTATGCTTTTTTGGCCTTCGTAAAACTTTGTATACAGTAACATGGATAGTTTGTGTGTAAAGCTGTTGGTCAATAATTTGTTAAGAAACTCTCTCAAGTAATCATCATTCACCTCTCAGTCTTCTGACTGCAACGTCAGGATCAAATATGGTAAGGATTTTCCCGTATTAAACACACACATGCACAGAGATACACACACACACACACACACACACACACACACACAGAGATGCACACACACACACATGCACACACATATGCACAGAGATGGACACACACACATGCATAGAGGTGCACACACATACACACACAGACACAGAGATGCACACACACACATGCACAGAGATGGACACACACGCACAGATATGCACACACATGCACAAAGATGCACAAACACACATACATGCACACACATGCACAGAGATGCACACACACGCACAGAGATGGACACACACAAATGCACACAAACACAGAGATGCACACACATGCACAGAGATGCACACACACGCACAGAGATGCACACACACACATACGCACAGAGATGCAAACACAGAGACACACACACATGCACACACACACACAGAGATGCACAAACACACGCACAGAGATGCAAACACCTGCACAGAGATGCACAAACACACATGCACCCAAACACAGAGATGCACACACATGCACACACAGAGATGCACACACCTGCACAGAGATGCACAAACACACATGAACAACAAACAGAGATGCACACACATGCACACACACAGAGATGCACACACATGCACGGAGATGCACACACACAGATGCACACATACACAGAGATGCACACACATGCATAGAGATGCATACACATGCACAAAGATGCACACACACACATGCACACACACAGAGATGCGCACACACATGCACACACACACACAGAGATGCCCACACACACATGCACACACAGAGATGCACACACATGCACACAGATGGACACACACACATGCACAGAGTTGCACACACACACATGCACACACACAGAGAGATGCACACACACACACACACACAGAGCTTCTTTAAATCCCAAGTATTCCAGCAGACACTGAAGCTACCCTTTTCTCTACGTTGACAGCCAGGCTTCTTTTGTAGACATTTACTCTCCCGTTCTTTCCTCAGCCTTTCTTCTCCACTAAGACTCCCCCTTGCCTTCGTCCTGGGGCCCTTTGTCTTTCAGATTTTGCTTGACCTTCCCTGCTGTTTCATATTGTTGGACATTTCCTCACATCTTGGGTTTTAGAGCACTGTGATTTCCCCTTTACAGACCCGTGTGTGTGTCAGAACATTCCACCTCCGTCATTTCCGTGGACTCTGTCTGTTCTTTGCGTGTTGGTAAAGATTCCCCGTGGTGTTCAATGCTTCTTCCTCTGCTTCATGTGTTTTCAGAGAGATGTGAAGGCCCATGACTCACTTCCGCTGTAGACTAATGGCTTCTAAGTCTTTACCTGCAGGCCAGATTTCTGTCCTGTTTCATGCTGAAGTGCTACAAGCATCATAAACTTAAGATGTTGAAATCTAAACACGATCTTCAAAATACTGGCATTTTCTCTTGTCTTCTCTAGTGCAATGAATGTCAGCACCAGTCACTGAAAGTCTAAGCCGGACCATGGAGTCTTCCAGTCCATTTAACTAACCAGTCCCTCCCATTCCCTCTGCTTATTCCTATTCACAAACTGATAAACCACCAATATTAAAAATTCTACCATCAAAACATCTGTCATCGTTACTACTCTTATTTGTTCTCAGTGCCATGCTTTCCCCCCTTTTCTCATTGTCATTCCTCACTGAAATTCTTGCTCCAGTCTCCACAGAGTGCTCTGTCTCCACTTTGACCTACTTAACTTGTTACCTACCGTTGATCTCTGAATGAATGTACAAAATAAAAATCTAGGCTCAGCCCCTGTGGCTCAAGCGGCTAAGGCACCAGCTACATACACTTGAGCTGGCAGGTTCAAATCCAGCCTGGGCCGCCAAACAACAATGACGGCTGCAACCCCCAAAATAGCCAGGTGTTGTGGCAGGCACCTGTAGTCCCAGCTACTTGGGAGGCAGAGGCAGGAAAATGGCTTGAGGCCAGGAGTTGGAGGTTGCTGTGAGCTGTGATGGGACAGCACTCTACCCATGGTGACAGCTTGAGGCTCTCTTTCTCAAAAAAAAGAAAGAAAGAAAGAAAATCTAACCATGTCACTTACCTGCTTAAACCCCTTGCTCATGAAATGAAGTCCAGACTTTTTAATGTGGCTGCAGAGCTCTCTTTCAATGGTCCCCAGTTTATGCCTTGCCATTCCTCAGGCACATGTTAGAACACACCATGCCGGGGTTCAGTCCCTCAAGCACAGTGAGTCTCTGTTGGAGACCATTAGCCACAAATTTCCTCCCAGCCTTTTTTGAATCTCAAGACATATTGAACTGTTCCTACAGTGCATACATCACTATCTAAATTCTTACTGCTTCATAATTTCCTATTTTTGTATCTTTATTCACCATGGTTTATACATTTTATGAAGGCACAAGACATAGCAAATGTGTCTATCATCATATCCCCAACACTTAGAACAGTGCCAGACACAGTACATGCTTAATTAATTGTTCTTGAATGAATTGATACCAATAAAATGTGTGCTATAAGAAAATTACACTGAAAAGGAATATTTATAAAAACGTACCTAATGAGTACAATGAACACTGTTTGGCTGATGGGCATATTTTATAGCCCCAACTCAAGCCATGTAACCAACGTATTTATTGATATTTTGAAATTAAAATAGTTCACTTCCTTTGAGGGAAATAGTCATAGGTAATATGTCAAGTATTTTCATATGCATGATATTATGCAATCCTAAAAGTAACTCTCTGAATAGAAAGAACTTTTATACATGAAAATATTGGGACTTAAAAAAAAAAAAAATGGTGACTTTTCTAAGGTCAGGGGAAAAAAAGATTTTTTTTTTTTTTAATGCAATTAGAACAACCCTTTTGGATAAGTTTATTCAGTTTTGTTTTTGTTTTCCCACAATGGCTAAAATTCTGATGTGATAAAAAGCACACAGTTTGCATACACTGTTCAATTAGACAAGCTTAGAAGATGCCCAACTGGTTACAACTAACAGTAAAACAAGAATCGCAGTTGCCATTTAGTGAATGTTTGCTACGTTACTCACTAGTTGTTCTTTAATTGACGTTATCTAGACTATTGGAACATAACTCCCTTTACCCAAGTTAGCTACCATCTACAGAAGTATTTGCATTTATAATGAAAAGAAAACCGTCAACACATGCTAGTATACAATATGAAGCTTCTAGTATTTGGTTAGCTAATTTATGACCACTCTTCGGGCCTCATTGTAATTCATATTCAGTCTTACAGTGGAAGAATCCTCATGCTGTGGAAAATGCCAGATTTTGAGGCTTTATTGTCTAACAAAATAGCTTCATTTGAGAGGTTGGAGTCGGGGTAGGGACATAGATTTAAATCTTTGAATCGTAAAGGTATCATAAAGCTGAGAGCTGTCACCAAGAAATTGCTGGAAGTAGAAATTAAAAATATATTTTGAGAGTTTTTTTTTTTTTCCATCTTTTATTCTCTTGATACTTCACTTGCAAATGGATATAAAACTGTTGTTTGGGATGATATTTATTTGCATAAAGGACGTTGGTGCAGTCCTTTAATTCTCATTGTTTTATAGAACTAGCTCTTACCTTCCTGTTCACAGTATGTGTGAGAAGTACATTTTCATTATAAGGGACTGTCTGAAGACCATGTTTGTTTCCTGTTGGTGCATTTCCAGATTGGATGAAATCTAAGGAGAGCCATCTGTTGAATATTTAGTATTCAGAACTGTAGAACTACTTCTGGCATCTGGTTTTGCCAAGTCCTAGCTAAAAATAAATATTAAATGGGGTTTGTTTCTTTCTTCATTGGTGTTGAACTCTCCTAGAAGTTATATACCCTATATACTCAAGTATAAGCCGAGTATTGTCAGCACAAAATTTGTGCCGAGTTCGGGTTTTTCGGCACAAATTTTGTGCCGAGAAAACTTGGCTTATACTCGAGTATATACGGTATTTCCTAGGGAGAGAAATGTGGGAAAAAGAAAAGTAGGAATTTGTTTTTCATTTTCATTCACAAAACATTACATTGAAATTTAAGATCAAATATGCTAAGATATTTCTATTTTCATTTCTCTGTCTAAGTTTTCTATAAGTTACAGTGAAATAATATCACCAATTTGTAGAATTGTGCATATCACACACATACCTAAGTTGTAAATTTATGATGAGGTAATAAAAGTGTAAAATTACACTATTTTGCTAACACTTCAAAAGGAGTCTTTATATTTAAATTGTCATCATTGGAAAAGTGTACTGTTTCTTACCTACTTGTACTTTAGACAGACCTCCTATTAGCTGTGAAATAATGCTATATTGATTCATCTAATTCTAAAAATATCTCACAAGACTTGAAGTTCCAATTTGCATTAAAAAAAGAGAAAAACTGAATTAAGACATTGTTATATACGTTAATTAATGTTAATCTAATTTCTCTCTGTATGGTATAATGTTATATGGTAGAGAAAATATTGGGAAATTTTATAGAAATCACCTGCTCCCAAGGGGCAAGTTTGGCAAAAATTAAAATGGTAAATAATCACAGAGGTCTGTTGGATTTTCTTACTTTTGAAGAATCTACCTGGATACCAGATTCTCCATACAACTTACTGTTTTTAGCCATCATATACCTTGTAAAAAAAGTCTAACATGACTAGGCCTTTGAAGATACAATATTGGTGGTGGGGAGGGTTCACATTTTCTGATCATCCTTCTGGGATGGCAAACCAGTATTTAAGGGAATAAAGTAGTCTCATGATTGGCTCTGGTTTTGCCCAGCAAAACATTGCATCAAAATTATTTGTTCTTGTATTATGGAGAGGAGGATCTTTACACAAAAGAATGTCAATAGGCCCCACCCTGGCCAATCTTTAACAATAGGATGAGCTGCAGAACATTTGTCTGGCCAGCATGGCACTGTGAAAAGTACTTGGCTTATGCACATGCCAAAGCTAAAGATACTTCAATTTTCATACAGTAACAATCTCTTATCCCTCAGAAGAAATGTTTTTGATAAATACCAAGGATAAATAAGGCAGAAGGAAATTGTCAAGAAAATGAGGGAAACAATTATAGTTGAGCATGATTGTGTGGTAAACAACCATCAGCTGTTTGCACTCAGAGGCGCAGTGAACAGCTCAGTTATTTTAGATGTTCCGAGGTACACACTCTTTTCCGATTTCTCTGAGAGTGAGGGTAAAAGATACATGAGCCATAACATGGCAAATTCCATGATTGAATTGAATACTGAACAAATACATTGAATTTCCAGATACACGTGGCTATTTTATTCTGAATTATTACACATTACCTTAACCGTTCTTTTGAAATGTATTTTGTAACGCATGTATCTCATACGTATAATTGCATGATGGTCAGATCTATTTTATAGCAAGAAAGCCTCACAAAGACATAAAACATTAGAAAAAAAAACCTTAACAAATCAATTAACTGATCAATACCACATTTTAGGAATATAAATGAAACACTTTTTAAGGAGAAACAAATTTCCTATTGTATGTAGTATCTTTACATCATCATGCTGTGTTCAGATAATGAAGGAAAATGGCGCTGTTGTTTCTTGAGGTCTGCCTTCTTTATTAGATGAAATAATTTTACTCTGTGTCATTTAATTGTGTTATACTTCTATCAATCCCAGATAAAATAAAAAGGTGGTTCCCATGAAAAGGAAATTGAAGGGAAAAAGACACAGATGGAAAGAAAGAAAGAATGGCAGAATCCAAAACAGTGTCTACGTGAGACTAGGAAGTGGAATTTAGTGATGCTGGCAGAGCACAGCCAGGTCCAGTGGAACCTCCGTAACTGACCTCCTCCCTACACTGACCACCTCCTTCAGGCCAGCTACTTTTCAGAGACTGGACATGCACCACATGTAGGCTCAGTGCAGCAGGCCTAGTCCCTTGTGTTCACCACCCCGTGTGCTGACCAGTCTGTTGCAGTCCTGTGGGTGGTCACCTTACAGGGGATGTACTGTATTTATTTTTCAATGACAGCCTTTTTACACTAGTCCCTTTTTACACTTAGTCCCTCCTCTGAGGCTGAGCTGTGGGAGTATTCAATTCATCACAGATTTACCGTATCTCAGTGCTGTTTATAATTTAGGCCACAGTACCATCCTGTTGTAGTGCAATGCCTAGGATTTAACAACCTGTTCCTAAAAAGTGAGACCACCTTCCCTTCTCATGGCTTGAGATTTTACTAGAAAGATTATGAGAATTTAGTTCTTAGAGTGACTTCCACCATTTCATGAAGCTGTGAAGTGTGCCTACAGCACCTGGTCCTTCAAGGTGCGGCCTCTGTGTTGGAATGTGAATCCCTCGGGCTCTGCCTCTGGCTTCGTGAGGGTGCCAGCAGCATTTCCTGCCAGGGTAGCATTCTGCTAAGCAATGTTGTCTCTCTTTATCCCCACTACTTTCACTTCAAAGGAAAGGATGTGGTCATCCTAAGTCCATTCCAACTATGAAGTAAGTTCCTTACCCCACCCCCACCCCCTGCTGCAGAACCTAGCCTTTACGTGTTTAAGGAAAATCTCCATGGTTCACGAAAGAGGAGCACAGCATGGAGAGCAGCTGGCTGCTCCTGTGTGCCTGGCCCCTCTCAGGCAGCCCCACTCCAGAGTGCTCATAGGAACTCTCCCCTTCAGGCCGCTGCTTAGCCCACTCAGAAAGCCACTTTCACCTACATCTAGGGCAGTTTATCTCTGCTGAGAAGCACACTCTCAGTCAAGAGGCCATTCTCCAAACTGCAGGCCGCCCTAAAGAATATTTGCTCCTTTCCCCAGGTCAACACCTTCACAAGACTACACATGTTCTGTCCCACGCTGGAATCTGTCCAAGTAAGACACATCACGGTGTCTCTCCTCCTTTCAGAGGAAATGCACCATGATCCTCTAGGGATGCAAGGAAACAGGAGAAGTGAATCAATCCTCTAGGTCTAGGTGTGTTTTTTTTTTTTTACATTTACAGTAGAAAATGTAAGTTACTTAGTCTGTAAAGTAATAACATCAAAGTTTGCATCTTAGCCCTACCACTCACTAGCTATGAACCTCTCATCTGTTTTCTCCTCTGTAGAATGAAAACGATTATTGTCCATTGCATATAGAAGCTGAATAAGATAAAAAAATGTATAAAACATTTTGTCTATGCTGGACATGCATTTTCAATAACTACTAGTGATTTTAAATAGCTAAAATCCCAATATAGGGACACACAGGCCCCCTTATGAATCTCTGAGGAACCGGGTCCAGGTTCTGCTCACATTGTCTCCCATGGGGCTGCCATTCTTTCTACTTTAGCCCTTTGACTTTAGTAAATAGTTGTCCAAAGAATAATGCAGATATAGTCCAGTTTCTTCAAGGACAAGGGAAACAAGTAACACTTCCCTCCTAAGAAACATTAACATTTGCAGAGATCATTTAAAACCTCTTAAGATTGATTTGTCAGTGTACCCTTATATGGTGAAGTACAAACTATCAAAGCCAATTAATTGCACTGAGGTGACTCTGTTGTCATATTTTCTTGAAGAACTAAATGCATTTGTTTTAGCTTTGCATTAAAAAAAATACTCTGATTTAGGATTTACTACAAATTAAGAGATTATCTTCCAAGGAGCAGGTTTTGCTTATGTTTTTAATTTGATTTCGTCTGCATTTTGTTTTTATCAGTGTTGAAAGGAATAGCCCAGGCTTCAGCCCTTCACTCCGTGACGTCTATAAAGCAGGTTGGTTTGGACAATATTATCCTTGTATCCAAAGATAATATTGGATTTTTTAATAGGAGATACTATTAATTTCACTTATATTTTCTGAAAATTTGGTTTCTCAACCAAGACCATTATGTGATGTTCAGCTGTTCTTTTGCATACCACCAGCTAGCATGTTTCTTAAAAGGACCATTTAGAATAAGATCAACTCAGGAGAGGGGGTGTCACTCTCTGGAATAGCAGTTGAAACTGTAGAAGTGCATTTTTAAAAAAACTACAAAGCAATAAAAAACATAAGACCAAAAATTTAAAAAACAACAAAAACCCCTCAAATTTGCAGATGAGGCACTCACTGAGAATGCAGTTATAAAGAATTAGAAAGGGAGGGGCTGAGGTAAGTCATCAGTACAAGCAACTCACATGAATAATACTCCTGAATGTTGTGTCTGGAATCACAGAAACAGCCTGTCAGAAGGAGGGTGGATTTCATGACATTGAATCATGAATGTTTAAATGTATAGTATTTCCAAAATTTAATTCTAGCTCTGGGACTACAAACAGATTTCATTTAAAATGACAATTATAATGAACTGGTAGCGATTGCCTGGGCTGAGAAGGAGTCTCAGATTCAGCCCAGATTCATCGGAGAAGAGGGCTGTGACTGACACCTGCTGTTGCATCCTGAGAGGTGGGTCACCAATGGCTGAGCCCTTATTACTTTGTCTTGCAAAAGGCCTTGCTCACAAAATCTTACTGAGAGATCAGTAAGACTTTATATGGAACAATTTGAAATGGATTGTGAGTTTGGTGCTTAAGTGATAGTGCCCCAACTTTAGTGACTCCTCCGAGGTCATATCCCTGTGAGTGAGGGGTTTTCCCCAGACTGGAATGGCTGGGTGGTGCTGGCTATGGATATCATCTGATTACCTGGAGTCCTGGAATTATGATTAAAATCAATGTTTGGGATATTTTTATTTCACATTTCATTTACTCATTGGGGAATAGCATTCTGATCAAAGGTGTGTAAGGATTTGATTTGGGTTGTCAGGCATTCATGTTTCTCATTCAGAACTAAAAAGCAGGAAATCTATTTATAAATTGGTTTATGAATTGATGTCTTGAGAATTTAGTTAACCCGAATCATTCCAATTGAGTATAGCCAGCTATGATCTCTGTTTGTGCTGACAAAATTAAATGATTACCTGTAAAATAGATGCCCCCTAAACTAGGAGTGTCAAAATTATCTCTGGAAGCCCTGCACCAGCCAACATCACTGAAATGCCATCTTTCCTTTCTTTCCCTAATACAATTCTTAGATGAAAAGCAATTTTTTAACCTTGTATTCATTTTTAGAGGGCACTTATTTGGTAAATACTATTAAATAATTCTTGAGACCATATAAGCCATGGTGTTTGTTGAAAATTCAGAACAGTACTGATGTTAGTAGAGAAAAGACCTATGTGACTAGAAACACGTGATTATTTATACACACCTATCCTTATGTTAAGGTACCTTAGCCTCAGAAATCATTCATATGCCATTGTAAAAATCATAAGGTATGTGTCTTAGCCTGTTTATGTCACTATAAAGGAATACCTGAGGCTGGGTAATTTATAAAGAAAGGAAATTAATTGGCTCATGGTCCTACAAGCTGTACAAGAGGCATCGCACCAGCATCTGCTGCTGGCCAGGGCTTTTGGCTGCTTCCGCTTCTGGTGGAAGGGGCAGGGGAGCCGGTGTGTGCAGAGATCACATAGAGGAGGTGGGAGAGGGAGGAATACTCCAGACTGGGCCAATCTAACTGCCAGATCACTCAGGAGTTAATAAAGCTAGAGAATTCACTCATTACTGTGAGGACTGCAAAGTGCCATGCAGGAGGGATCCACCCTCGTGCTGTGACACCTCCTATTAACCCCACCTCATGACATAGCCACACTGGGGATTAAATTTCAAGGTGAGATTTGGAGGGGACAAACACACCATGTTCAGACTACAGCCCTATAATTTATGGAATGCTATTTACAAACTTTTAGTACTGTTGTCCCCTCTTCTTAAGAAGCATGAAGCCACTTTTTATATTATTTGTAATTCAAGTTAAATACTAAAATAAGTGTATCCAAAAAACAGTGTTTCATTTTCTAAGTGTTTACTATTGCTGGTTTCCATATTCTTTTATATTTTGAAATATGACATACATACCCTGGTACTTTGAATAGTATATAAATATGACATTATAAACCCTTTTAAATGGAATGTCTTGTAAAACATATGAATTTATTATCATTGATTAATTTCAAAGAGAATAAAGTGGACATAAATTATGAAAATGGGTAATTGCACCGTGTTAAATTAGGTTTCGTGAGTTGCTTACAAAGGACTGTCCATCACATGAACAATAACGTGTAATACCAAGTTTCAGTAGTGAAATACTATTGGTGTCAAAAAAAGTCAACACTAACTAGCTTTCCAGACAAGTATTAAAATAACCCAGAAAATCCTCAAGTGATTTGAGAAAAAAAAAAAAAAAAAAGAGGAAATAGGACTACAGGGATATGGTATGAGAGAGTGGGAGAAATAAAAAAAATATGGAATGAGAGAGTGGGAGAAATAGAATTTCTGTTTTTCATAGAAATATATTTTCCCGTGTTGTTGAAATTAATGTTGCTTTTAATTTTTTTTAGAATCTAAACGTGTATGTACATGTAGCTATGCATGCTTATATTTAATATTATAACAACATAATTTTTTTCCATTAATCTTTAATAAAATTCCTCATGGATTGGTATGGTAATTCGCAAAACTTTCCTCACAAAAACTTTCTGGATTAGTAAGTCTATTTTATACTAAGAAGAATTGGATTCTTAAATCATGATAAAAATAGTCAACTCAGTCTGAAGTTTATTAATAGTGGTGAGGTCCTACAGCTCTAGAAGCCACAAAAACACCGAGATGGCATAGTCTAAAAGTATCTATTTCATAGAAACAGCCTTTGACTTTATGAAAACATACACATTTAGATAGACAGGAATATGAGAAAGATTATTTAATTAAACTGTTTCAATTGATTCCTCATTTACTCATAACACACTTCTAATGTCCAAAGGGAAATGGCCTCTGTGTGGTTCTTTGACAGAATAGTTACATCAATTTTTAAGTCTGAGCATCTCAAATCTTGCATTTTGTTTGCTGGTGGCTGCAGAGAAGATGAGTGACTCATTACGACTACTGTTTACCATAGTTTACTACCTAATGTCATAATTGAAGTTGACTTAGGAATACAAGTAAGACTTGTCATTGGAGAAAAATACTCTGTACATTTATTTATGCCCCACTTCTCAAAGATGCCGTTTCTTTTCACTATGAGGATTCTATTTTTTTCAACTTAAAATTTTCCAAGTGTTTGTAAATTATTCCCTGTGATACAGTACTGAATTATGACACATGTCCTGTAAAACTGTTTGAAATGTATGTCTTTCTTTCTTTGAATTTCTTTCTATATCCCAGTTATTCAAAGCACAGGCACATGTGCCCCAAGCCATGGCATTTGTGTATAGATCTAATTGCATTATAAATTAATGTGTCACACATACATAGAATAATAATAATTCCTAAAATGTATTTCAGCTTTAGATCTAGGCATATAAAAATAAATCAAACTGACATATAAGACACCTTATATAAATTAAACATTTTTATTAGGTAACCTGTAGCCCACTCATAAAACTGAGTGAAATGGGGTATACTTTAATTGGCTCTTTGTGAAATACTCATGTAGGTATGGATACATTGATTTTTGCATCCCCTTTCTTTTTTTACTTGCCTCAACTGATCATTTCTCTCATGCCTCTCTTCCTCTCTGCCTCCCTCCCTTCCTTCCTTTTCTCATCTTCAATATGACACATTTGAGAGAATACACACCTGTAGCTTACAAGTACTGGTCTAACAAACTAAGCTATGTTGTTTGAGTTTGATAGTTTTTAAACAGAATAAAGAGCACAAGACGTACTTTATCACTGAGTCAATTTGAATCCAAAGATGATGATCGCAACAACAGATTTTGCTTTTATTGGACTTTAAACATATGTGAAAAATGAGTTGATTCAGTTAAATAATTTGTCAATTTAGAGTGAAAGCAGATTTCATAAGTTTGTTGCTGGATAGTAATACCTAAAAAGTTACATTAAAAATAGTCAACGCAAACAAAGTCATGTCTGAGTAACTAATGACAGAAAGCAGTTGCATGAATGAGAATCCTGTCCTTTATTTATGATTGCTGACACAGGCCAGTGCCTGCGGGCTGCTGTCCACCTGCAGAGGCAGGTGGCTTGAAGTACAGAATGTCTGCATACCTGGTGTTTCTAACATTTTTGTCTCCACTTAAAAATGTGGATGGAGTTTTCACTATTTAACATGCATACACATTTTCCTTTTTTAAAAAAGGGGTATGGGGAATGTGTTTGCAATGAGACCATATTCTCACCTGACAACCACCAGCTAGAAGAGTGTCAACTCTCCACCCCCCCTCACCTTCTTGTTTGAGCCAATTCCTTCTGGTTCTCAGCAGAACCCACCCACGTCTTTCTCCCTATCCTTTCTAACATTTGCTCTGCTGCAGATGACATCTGATGTGTCCCCTAAGGCGCTGGAATGATTTTTGTTTGTTTCCTGTAGTTCATGACATATTTTTAAGATAAGGATTAGCTTAATGGGCTTTCATGGTGTTTATTAGGTAAGCAATTAAGGTCCAAACCAATAACTAATTAATAATTTTGTAACACCCAGCCTATTTAGCACTAACATGAGAGTAACCAAACATTGTTATGATTCTCATCATTTTATTTGGGGATGGAGCACCTTCCAAAATACTTAGATTTTCTGCAATCTTAGGTCACTATCTGGGCACAAGTCCTAAAAAGAATCCCCAATATATATTTCAAAATCACTCAGATTGATTGCTTGTCATTTTTAGATTTTAGTTTTTTGGTCTCATGTTTTAATGCAGATTTACATCAGCAACATAGTTCGTGAGAAGCTTTTTCTCTGAAGCTTGTTACCTGGAAAGGTGAAAACTAAATAAATAACTAAATAAAAATCCCAGCCAGCTGGATACATACACACAAAGGACACAATTCTTTGGGACAGGTCTATGAATTCACACTTGCCAATTTGTTCCAGGAGTCCAGGCTGTGAGAAGGGGCAGTGTGAACAGAATCTCTTCCGACGGTGCATAAAATGTGAACATGGTTAAAATAGGCTTGTATTACTTAGGGTCTCTAACATAGAACGTGATACTGGGGTGAATTTGGTTGTGTGCCCTGAGAAAAGAAGACTAGACTCCTTAACATATAGATTTCTTCTCCAGACACTTCGTTTTTTACTTGCCTCAACTGATCATTAAAGTCGCCCTGGTCTGGTGGAAATACAGGATTTCACAGTGGGTGACAAATGCAGTGTGAAGAGAATCTTTCCCTTGATTTCTTCAGGAATTTCTGTCTAAATCCACATTGTTTTCCAGACAGTGATTCGGTTTATCACCTACAGCCTACTCAGACCATAAAATTACAGAGATGTTAAGTGATAGTTGAATAATCACCTCAATCCTGTGATCATCAAAGAACTTCAGAAAGAGAATGAGATTATTAAGGTTATCATAGGGTAAGCGGTATTTTTGTTTGTTTGTTTTCCACAAACATAATGAATAATAATTTATTAGTCTATGTGATTCACCAATCGTAGGCAAGAAACTTCGTGATTAACAGTGTCACTGGGTGTTAAATTCCTATAATTTCCTCTCCAGCTTCTACCTTTTCCTTACTGTGTGAACGTTTGGTATTCAGTTACCCTCTGCAGACGATGGTGAGATATACTATCCAGGGCTATGTGAACTTTGAATGATTTTATTCAAAATACATAACAAAGAGCTAGATATCTTGAAAATCATTTAAATATTCACAAATACATATAAATGGTAGTGCTGTACGTGCATATATGCGTGCGTGCTAAATTTATGCTTTGTGCTGTGATTTACATTGTACATTGTTAAGTGGGTCATGATGGGAAGTGATTCTAGGAGCCACAAGGAAGGAACAAACGTACTATTGGAAGATGAGTGCACTAATCCTGTCTGGCTTTGTTTGCATTAGGGTTTATCTGTTAGAACTAAGAGTCTAACAGTCTAACATGTCTCCCCCAGCCATGGTCCTTGATTTTGTAGGAGGTCACAGGCAAGATTATTCTAGCAAAAAGGCATTAGGGAGTGGAATCCCAGCCAGCATTCTTGTTGCCAAGTGTTAGACAATATGCTTGTTCCTTAGGTTCAAATAGATCTTAATTTATATAATTTAAATGTCAAAAACAACACTATTAGATACAAAAGCAGCAAAATGTGCTGGATATTCCCCATTTCTGCTTCTATGTTCAATCTCTGCCCCTTTCTACCTTGCTTTGTTCCTTGGCAGGCTGACCTGGGTGGGCCAACTTAGCTGGCTCTGATTGATGGGACTGCCAGGTGAAGGGGCTGGTTTGTAGGTGGAGAAGAGGTTTGGGGCTTAGTCCTCTAACTTCCCCTCTTGGGGGGCTACCGTTTATGCTCCTTTGTTCACGTTATGCTCCTGTCTGGGGGTCCTCTCCAGCTAAAGTTTGTCCAGAGCTACACTTCTTGCTAGTTCTGGCCCAGGCAGGGGAATAACCTCCAGCCTTCTGTGGTCCTGGAGTATTTCATAGTCTTTGCTGTCTCTCTGAATTCCACCCAGTCCCTGGTAACTAGTCCCATCATATCTCCTGAATCATGCTTTTGAGCCTGTTTGATTCCTGATAAGACTTTGACTGATAAAAAAATATCTTCAATGAAACAAAATTAATGACTTATCTGTAGAGAGGGAGGAAGAATCCAACTCCTGGGATGGATCAATAGCATTTTATGACTCTTTTTCTAAACACAAGACAAGCTGTAACCAAGTGGGTTGAATTTTCTTTCTCTGTGATTCAGAGTTTATAAAAATGGTACAAATGTGTGTACATTACCTTACTGGCCTAAGGGCAGAGTGATGCTATGACTTGGCATTTTACAGTGACAGGTGTGTCAGTGACAGAAGAGTGACTTGATATGGAGTAAAACTGAAAGAAGCATTCATTTGGAGACTGTTGAATGAATTAGGTACAAGCTGAGAGTGGGAGGGAAGACCAGGGGTGGCGAACAAGTTCGACACAAAGAGCCAAAATTTTAAACTGTGAGAGTCAGAGAGCCACACCACGCAGTGACCTGCCAAAACAGACAGACACTCACACAAAAGCATATAATTTTAACAATAACATATTAAACACA
>CAUYPK010024952.1:0-42621 GCA_963574355.1 Loris lydekkerianus
AATACCTTTCCTGTGGGTTGATAACCATTGGTTTACAAATTGTGTACTAAACAAAATTTTGTTGCTTTTTTTTTTTTTTTTTTTTTTTTTTTTTGCAGTTTTTGGCTAGGGCTACGTTTGAACCCGTCACCTCCGGCATATGGGGCCGGCGCCCTACTCCTTTGAGCCACAGGTGCTGCTCCTGTTCTTGCTTCATTAAAGGGATAAGAGATGGGCCAGAGAGAGGAAAACAGGGGCCTTCTAAGTAGAGGAAACAAGTTCTGTGAGACACACTAGGGAAGGAGCTCACCTTTAAGCCAACACTTTGTCTATGGAAATCAACACTACACATTGGTTCTAGAAAAGTTGCCTAATATTCAGCACCAGCTTCTCAAACAGGGGACGGGCGTGCTCAGGTACCACATTGTAACAAAAGGGCTCTGTGACTCATTGTATTTGCCAAAGATGACTGTAATCATCACCCATCTCAAGATCACCCAGTGAGAAACTCTGTAAATTAATTCAGTTAATTTTATTAAAATAACATTTTTTGATATGCTTATTTTTGAAATATAAATATTATGCATTTTGAAATGAAAATTTGGAAAATGCATCCAAAAGGAGTCAGGATGAAAAAAAAAAAAGCAGTATTGTTAAGATATCTTTTGGATGAATTTCAAATGTGTTTAGCTACATAGTTTAGATGCAAAATTATAAGACCATGATACAAAGGCTGTGTCTTCTTCACATGTGAAACAAAGTGACAATTAAAATAATTGTTGCAAAAATTGAGGACCAGGACTTACTTACCTACACAATCCTGATAGTCAAGGGAAGGTGTCTGGGATAATTGCCTCAATTTACCACTTCAATTATTTGAGGGAATAAAGTATCAGGAATTGGCTGGCACGAGTTTTTTCTTTTCCTGATTGTATATAAAATGCTTAGTCAGACTATATTTCACATTTTCTTTTTCTTTTTGCTCAATGTAAAGCCTCTTTGAAAATTAATCATACTTCAACTTAACTGTCTAGAGAATCTTCCAGTTTTCCAAAGGACAAAACAATTTCAAATAAAAAAAAAAAAGAAAGAAAGAAAAGAAAACCTAAAGGCAATTAAGTTAGTTAACAAATTCAAAAGAGATATTTTAGGGTATAAAATGTTCCCTAGAATTTTTTTAATGAGTAAAATTAAATGTAGCTTTCATATCATACTGAGTTCTGTCTAAGCATATTTATAGAGACAAATAGATGTGAACCCGTCTTGGACGTGGCTTCCCTTTGCCCCCTGTTGTTGGGTGGGGGTAGGCGGTGGCTTAAAGGGGAGGAAGGAAGAGGAAATAGTCCAGTATTAGAGTGGTCTGCAAATGTTTTCTTCTTACTGCATGTAACTCAGATACCAGCCTTCTCCATGATGCGTACAAGGCAAATCTGGGTGGATACTCATAATTCTCCCCTCAGCGTTTTAAATTAAAAGATGTTGACTATTGAATAAGTTTTCAGGCAGAGCTCGTCACTAAGTCACAAGGAAACGTGATGTACTATGAAACAATTAGAGGACTATATAATAAGTAAACGAAAACTCCCTTTGGCCTCTGGTCCAATCTTGAAGGCACATAAAGGTTAGTAAAGCAAAGATGGAATCCTAAGTGGCACAGTCAAGCCGGGCACTATAAGTAGCATCCACACTGGAGAACATGGGACTGATGTGGACGGGCAGGAGACATGGGAGGCAGCTGGGGGGGGAGGGGGGACCAGGCATTCAGCAGACGTGCAAACTTGCAGGGCTCTGCACTTCCTACCAGTGCACTGTCCACATTCCTCAACCTACACTTCTATTGTCTGTTTACTAGGGTTTTTTGTTTGCTTCTCACATTTAAGATGACCAGCTTGCGAGTGGGCTGCCACTCCATGAGTCATATTATGCAGAAAGTGAAAAGATGTGAGTGCGGGGAACACACACCTTGCAAAACCTGAAGTCTATGTTTAATTTAGCTTTGGTTAATTTCCCAAGAGATTTTCTCCTTCTGGTGGTGTCGAGCGAGCAATTGTCTTTCCACCTCGCTTCCCTTCCAACGGGCTTGTTTTTAAGATCATGATTTGTTGATGAATAGTTGTTTGCCAAGATCTGTCTTAGGCTTTATGAAGCACTAAAGTATATGGAATGAGAAAAACCTCAAGCTTTGCTTCAAAGATACAGACTGCCTTGAATGGAGCAATTTGTTATTTGACAAAAAGATGCAATGAAGCCTAACAATCAGACAAAAGTTTGATCAAAAGTAAAGGTTAATATGGGAATGCCCTCACAAAAAGTTGTGTAACTAAAATTCTGTTTCAGAAGCAAAATAAATAAGTAGATGTGACCAGTTTCAAACATGGCTGGGGCAGTGGAAGTTCCCAGGGAACTGTGACCTGGGAGACAGCAGGGGGAGGTGTGGGGTGCAGAGAAGCTGGGGTCCCGCTGGGACTCAGGCCTGCCTGGAACATCTCCCTCTCATGAACGTGCCCTGTTCCATCAGTAACTGGGAATGATCACCAAAAAATAGGGTATTTATTTTCTGGCCTTGGTTTACTAATGAACTTCAACTTGTAACTTCTCTGGGTTTGCTCACACTGGAATTTTTCTCTCCAGTTGTGGTACCTGGTCCCTCCTCTTCTAAAATCAATCTATCTTCCCAACTGGTTCCATATATTAATAAAACAACAACAACATAAACCAGGGTTTTTACGCAGTTACTCAGAATACATAATAACTACAGTATTTTATTATTTGTTCTTAACAAAAGTAGAAATATTAAGAGGTATGACTTCTTTGTGCAGCAAAGATAAACTCTCCTCCATAACCTCCCAAGAGTGATATTTTTAAGTTGATTAGAAAAAGAAAAGAGAGAGGGAAATGAAAATCCCCAAAATAGATAGTATATCTGAAAATCGGCACACAAATGTAATACCACCTTGACAGTAGAAATAATAATGATAATAATAATGGCAAATCACAAACGGATAGTACTCGATTTCCCTCCCTTTTCGCCACCTTACAGGATATCCCGTCTGCCTGCAGAAACAAAACATGGAAATGAATCAGTCGATAAACGATTTTCTCCCATTAAAGATGTTGGTGATTTTGTCCCATGTGGGGGAAGTTGAACATTAAAGTTGATGTTCATACTCTGAAGAGACCACAGTCACTCTCCCTCCCTGCCGTGGGAGGCAAACTTTTCTGTGTGTGATTAAAAAATGTCAGCTAAAGGTGAAAGCATTTACCTATGTATAGTAAGAAATCACAGAAATCACACCTAAATATTTAATTATTCCCTAACATTGGTAGTCAATGTCATTGACTGCTGTCTCAACTGATGGCTTTTGTTTTTCTTAGTAAATCTCAGAAATTTAACATTTATAGAAATCTCCATTGACTTTTCTTTGAGAAGACGTTTGTGAGGAGGTAGCACCACAAGTGAGAAGGACAGAGGCTGTTGTAATTAGGAGAAATTCAGAGGCCAGTCAAAAATTATTGCTGTGCTATTTCTCATTTCAAAAGGACATGAGAGTTCTTAAACAACTTAAAGTTCTCTAAAAGTTGTAATAGGAAATGAATGAGGACTGAAAAGTCCCTTACTCATTCCCAAGGTTCATCTGACCTAAAAAATGAACTTGTCCTAAGAATTAGGTTTAACACATTTATTCTGAAGCTATACAACTTCAGCTTTCAACTTGCCCTTAGAGATAAACTTGGTGTTCCACATGTTGTCATTGAGATCGACAAGGAGGATTCCCTGGGATGAAATACGAAAGGAGAATGTGAAGAGAGATTTATGTAATGCTAAGTTCAGGCAGATTTCAAGGTTAATGCTTGTCCACGGCCAACTTCTCTCACCCAAGGACCATGTGGGCAGCTCTGTACTGCTTGTCACTGTCATCAGCCACTTGTGTGACAGGTTGGCTGCAATCCAGTAGGAAAGCTTTCCTATTCTTTACTGAGCCTTTGTAGAGACTACAGGCAAGGAGTTATGATGTAAATGGGAAGAAAGAAAAAGTATGGCCCATAATATTCACCATCGTCAGCTGTGAGGTGTCTTACTCAGGCTTCCAATGTGGGCATTCACGCAGGCCACCCAAACTGCCTACGCCCTTCACTGACCCTTTGAAGCAATTGTGTGCCTAATGACTGTGTTTTTGGGTTTTGGAACTGAACTTTACAGGGATTGGTTCCAAACCTGGGTGGTGCTGAGAAAACTCAGCCTCACCAGAATTTGGCGGAGACCACCAGATGTGTTTCACGTGAGGGCCTTTTCTCATAATCTGACCAGAATGGTTTATGAATGTTCTGGGGAGCAGAAAGCAAGCTCTCAAGGCTGAGAGAGGGCCGTGCCCCGGCTCAGGGTGCAGACCACACAGCTGTGCTCTTTTCCCTCTGAGTATTTATAGTTTAAACACACACACACACACACACACACACACATACATACACACCATCCCTCTCATTCGGAAGCCCAGGGTGAAAGTGGAAAAAAACAGAAACACAAATTGTATCCTACAGCTGAGAAAGCCTCACTCTTGGAAAAGCTAGAAAATAAATAAATAAATGGGAAAAATCCAAATGGGATCGCTCTTCAAACACACAAATGATCTTATGTTAACAGTTGGGATTAAACAGCTGTCTCGTGGTTATGCGATCATAACAGATGCTGTGTGCAAACGTCTCCTGCTAGCTTTGTTTTCGTTATTGCTGTTTGTGCAGTTCATTGGGCTGAATTCAGCTTAAGGGATACAGGTTTTTATTATCCTTCTGTGCCGCACAAGCAGCTTCATCATCTCTTTAAGAGGAAACGGGGTGTGTGAGAGGGGGAGATGGAGGGGAAACGGAGGGTGGGCGCTCCCGTGTCACATTGGGAATGATGTCATGTTGATGAAATGCCAGAGCACCGGTTTATGAGCACATTGTTGGTTAAGTGGCCCCTATTATATTCTGCTTGTGTGCGTGTGTGTGGAGTTCCAGTTCAGTTTACGAAGCTGCAATAGTGCAGTAGAATTTATGGAACATAGAGAAAGGTGTTTTTTTTTTTTTTTTTTTTTTTAAATTTTGGAAGACTAACAGATTACAACATGGTGATGAGCCTTATCTCATCTCTCTTCTTCCCACACTCTCCAGAGGTAAAATGTGTTGGCTGATTTAGATTTCCCTAGAAATAGCACTTCGTCCTAGAAGTTAGGATCACTATCTTTAAGGCAGGCAAGTGAAGTGGGTAGGTATCCTTTTTTTTTTTTTTTTAAGTTTGAATCTGGAAGCCATTTTGACCTGAATTATGTGATTTATTCAAACCAAAACATCCTCTTGGCTCAAATTCTTCAGAAAACTGCCATGGTTCATAACATAATTTACTTACCAGCAGGCTTAATTGGATTAATTATATTCCAAATATTTTTTTTAAAGTGATGTAAGTGGCAGAAATAATGTTTCTGGGTTCAGAAAACACCTGGCCACCATAAGGAGGAGATAGAGTGAACGATGTGGGATGTTTTCTTATTCTAGCCTGAGCTGTGATTGCTCACTTATCTGTCAAAGGCTGATCATCATGCTCATCTGTGCTGTTTGAAATTTCGGATGGAAGAAGGAGCAAATCTGATGGTTCAACATTATCTTAGGAATCACACATTTTGGGTAGGACCATCCTACTGTAGCTACGTCTCTGACATCCTCATGGAAGCAGAGGTTTTAATAATGTATACACATATTTAGGGAACTAAGCTTACATCACCATTTTAGTCCCATTCAAAAGAAAAAAAAAGTGTGTTAATGACTACTTTTGGAGGCTTACCATCTAATAGAACAAAATTAAGTCTTTTTTGATAAGTTGCCAAAGCAGTAGTATTTCTGTGTTTTAAAAATATTGCAAAGCAATTTCATGTACCTCTAATGCTTTATCCTACCAACAGCTCCTGGGGGGTATTTTTTCCAATCTTACAAAAAAGCAACTCAAGGTCTATGTCATAGGGGAGTACCACATCCGAGTTGTTCAAGTTATGCAAGTCAGTCAGTCAAAGAGCCCACACTTCTACCTATGCTGGACACCAACTGTCAAAAGTTGAAGGGATGAAGAGAGGATATTTGCCCACGGACCTTTGCTGTTGCAGTCACTGTGCTCCACTTTGCTGGTTGGTGGTGGTGGTTGTGAGGAGTGCTGCACTACGTCAGGCTGTCTCTGCCACCTCTAACACCTGCAGGCAAATGTCAGCGCTCCTTCCCTATCCATCTGGAGTGCTGTAAGAACACTCAAGATTTTGTTTTCTATGGGCCTACGAAGACTATTAGCTCTTTTGGGGGGAAAAGCCCATGGCAACCTCAAAACTAAAGATCCTTCCAAAGATGTCCAGGTGGCAAGTAAGTGCATGAGGAGATACCACCTCAAACCTTATGTTAGGATGGCTAACATAAAAGACAAAAACAAACCAAAAAAGAAAATATCAAGTGTTGGTGAAGATGTGGAGAAATAAGAATTCATGTGCACTGCCAATGGGAATGTAAAATGATACAACTACTGTGGAAAACGGGATGGTAGTTCCTCAAAATACCAAAAATGTAATTACCATTTAATCCAGCAATTCTGCATCTGGACATACATGCACTCTAAGGAAACAAAACCATGGTCCTGAAGCGATATTTGTATGCCCAGGTTCATAACAGCATTATTTACAATAGCTGAAGTGTGGAAGCAACTCAAGTGTCCACTGACAGCAAAATGTGGTCTATGCCTATGTCTTAACCCGTTGGAGCTGCCATAACACAATACCAGAGACCAGGTAGCTCACAGACAGCAGGACTTTATTACTCACAGCTCTAGAGCTGGAAGTCTAAGATCACGGTGCCAGCCTAGTGAGGGACCTCTCTGGGGGTGTAGGCTGCCAACTCTTGCTGTGTTCTCTAATAATAGAAATAAAGCCAGCTACTACATCTGTAGCCTCTAAAAGCAGAACTATTCCATTCATGACAGTGGAGCCCTTAAATAATGGAGCCACCTTCATACCATCCCAGTGGGATGAGCTTCCCAACATAGGAATTTGAGGTAGGCATAAATGGAATATTACTCAACCCCCCAAAAGAAAACATGAATGCCTCTTGCGGTCATTGTATGAAATGAAATAAGCTAGTCACAAAAAGGCAAACACTGTGTGATTCCAATTACATGAAGTATTTAGAATAATCAGATTCCTAGAGGCAGAAAGTGGAACGGTGGTCCCCAGGGGCGAGTCGGGGTGAGAGTAGATAGGGAGTTTCTGCTTAATGGACACGGAGTTTCAGCAGCAGTGATGGTTGCACAACAATATAAATGTACTTAATATCATAGTTATACCCTTGAAGGGGTTAAGAGAGTAAATTTCATGTTATGTGAATTTTACCACAATAAAAATAATTATAAAAAATCAAAATAAAGGGCCAGTACCATCATCTAAGACCTGGAAGTTCAGGCCACCACCATCTGCTTCCCTGGGCCTCCTATTCTTGCCCCTTCTTGACTGTGACCTTGACTTTTCAGCATTATTGTGTAGCAAATGGTATAGTATGCACAGATTCAGTACCTGCAGGAGAAGTGCAGATCAGGCCATCAGAAGTCTTATGTTTACTCTTCCCTTGATGATTAGAAGTACCTAGGATCTTCATTCTTTTCATTTCAAGCTTGATACCAATTAAAATGCAAATCTTTCACAAAAGAGCATGTTTTAAGCATTTGTGTCTTTGAATGAATTTCAGGTCCTTTAATCTTCTGCCTTCTTTAAAAAAAAAACACAAAGATTGCTTTTACATACATAGATATAAAAGTAATAGAGAAAAAGAGTTAATAGCTAAGGTATATCAAGAGCTCTCACAGACTGTCAAGCCAGAGATGAGCAGCCCAGGAGAAGCGTGAGCAGGCACAGTGCGCTGTCCGCAAAAGGGCCGCTCCAGACGTCCAGGGGAGCTAGGAGGACGGTCCAACTCACCTGGCAGCAGGAACGGGAAAATAACCAAAATGTGAGGTATCATTTTCCATCCATCAAGCTGCCCACAACAAAACAAAACAAACAAACAAAAATAATAATACAAAAGACAAAAAAAGCAATGTAACCAATGGCAGGCAGGGATGTGCAGAGAAGTCTATTCATACATTTTAGCTTTTGTAAATAATGCTGTTATAATAAAAATATGAAGTTGTTTGCATTCTGGAAAAGCTTTCTGATAGCATATTGTGAATTTTAGATGTGCATGTATAGTTGTGTGAGTGTGTGTGTATCTGTGTATACAGGTGTGTCTGTACATGTGTGTATCTACATCTATGTGTGTCTATATCAGTGGTTCTCAACCTTCCTAATGCTGCGATGTGTTTTCAATGTTACAAAGGGGTCATGACCCACAAGTTGCAATATATATAACAAGCTGGTATATATGTGTGTGTGTGTGTGTATATGTGTGAGTCTGTATATGTGTGTCTATGTATATGTGTGTGTGTGTGTGTGTGTGTGTGTGTGTGTATATGTGTGTCTGTATGTTTTTTCACTGAACAGTTTTACTCTTAGAAATCCAACTCAAGAAATAAAAGCCTTCATCTTCTAGGCAGGATGTAGGACATATAAACACACACTACATGTAGATGTTTGCACAGCACTCTCCAATTTAATATAAATTTGTATTAAAATGTATATTAATTTATATAAATTTATATCAAAATTTATATTAATTTCCCATGCAGTACTTTTTATAACCAACATCCTTGAAGAACATCCATCCAGAAGCCATCCTGGGGTTATCTGAGACATGGTGGAAGTAAGGATGCGAAGGACACACACGGAAGTAACTCTGAGTTCTCACCTGTGAGGGGACAGTGAAGGTCGTGGCTATTTTAGGGAGATGAGTTGTAGGGACTGTTAGTGTACCAGCTAGGATTAATCTGAGCTGCAAGAAAATACAGAAAATATAACAGCAGTTTAAACTAAGTAGATGTCTATTTTTTCACCACTATTAATCATGTTAGGAGGTGAGAAGTCCGGGGCTGCTGTGGTGGCTCCTTACCCAAGTGCACAGGCACCCAGATTGTTCTCCCTGAAAGCAGAGCCAACCTACACAGAGGAGGAAGAGACCAGAGGCTCAGATGGCCCCACTGAGGACACTTCCGCCAGGTGGACATACGGCCCCTGCTTACTCATTCACAGGCCACTCCGGCTGGAAGGGAATTTGGGGACTATGGCCTACTTCACGTGTTCACAGACCCAGGTACAAGCACAGGGAGAAGAGAGTCAATGGATATTAGAGATCAACTATCATCTTTTGCCAAGAGTAGGGTTTGATTTTTGTTTGTTCGTTTTCCGTTTAGGTGTTTATATTGTTTATTCGTGTAATACAATGGTCCAGTAAAAAGGGGCTTTGGATTCAGAAGGACAAGGAACCAACGTCTACAAAATCCTTGAGAAGGATGGCAGGAGAAGACTCAGAATCTAAATAAAGGGTCTGGCTTCAGAAAGCAGGAGGCGCCCTTCATCAGTTGTAATCTTGAAGGAAAAAGATGAGACAGTGTAAGTGTAGGTGAGTTTTGAAGTTTAAAAAAAAAATTTGTAAAAACGTTTCCTGTTTGATGGCACTTATTTTCCAATTAAAGGTTGAGGCAAGGTTGGGTTAGGGTGAACTGCAGATTCGAGGAGAGGAGAGGACGTGTTATTATTGTCTTGAAGACAACAGGGAGACTTCGTAGAGATGCAGGGCTGTGGTAAGAGACAACTGGGGGTTTATGATTTTATTCTTACAGTGAAACCAGGATCAGTCAGGATCAAACAACCTTACTCAAGTGCAGATGTGTGGACAGGTACGTTGAGTTAATCCAAGGCTGGCGTTGGCAAGGCAAGTACTCAGACAGACCAGGGAGTGCCAGGTTGTAGCAAAGACTTGCAATGAAAGATTTCCAATGATCATAACCATCACCATCACCAGTCAGTTCCAACAGCTGCTGTTCATTTGTCACTGGTTTCATTTGCACAGGGCACCTTTTTTTTTTTTTTTTTTTTTTTTTTACTTCAAATAATTGATATACCCTGGCTTCACTTCCTTGTTCATTAAAAATGTTTTTTGCTTTCACAGTTTAATGGGCTGTTTTTCTGAACACGTGAAATTGCTCCTAATTTAAGTCCATTTCCCCAAATGTTATTACTTTTACCTCTGAAGAAAAGTAGTCCTGCAATTTCCTCTTCATCATTTCATACATCTGTCATCTTTCACCTTCTTCTTCAATAGGACAATTTTCTAAGCATATCTCAAATTCCATTGCATATAGCGTTTGTATTCCTCCTCTCTGAACCTTCTACAAGCTCTCCATCCCCTTTACAGTGGGAGAACAAAACTGAACGCAAAGGTTCAGTTGAATGAATAAGATAAATTAATCCCTTATTTGATATCCTCTCCAAAGGGCAATAACACAGCCTTCATTTATATAATGTGTCGTGAAAGGAAAGATGGGGAAAGATGAAGAAGTAGCTCTGCAGTCTGCAGCGGCCCCATCATGGGGTAGACTGGTGGCATTTAATATGCTGCTTGGGGGTAAATTTGTATTTCTACTGGCTCTTAATTCTCTTGAAGGATTTTGCCAGGGAGACTGCATTACCAGGCCGATATGCCTAGATAGAAATAAATGCCATTATTCATACCAAGATATATTCAGTGCTGGATCACTGGATTTTATATTTACATTGAAAGTCAGTTTAAAAAAGGGTGAGAGAACCTAATAATTCCTTTTAGTGTTCTTCTGTGGGAAAAAGTAGCCAAGTTTCAAAACATGATTTATACTCATGTTGCCATATGAGGGCAGCTGGTCAACCAAAAGGGAAGACTCCCAGCCTTCCATGGTCTTATTCCAAGAGTATCCTGCTGTGGTATCGTGAACTTTCATTCATAGTTATACATTTATACTTTTATTTTATTGTGGTAAGAACACTGAACATAGAATGTACCCTCTTGGATTTTAAGAGTATAGTAAAATATTGTTAACTATAGGCACAATGTTACAGAGCAGATCTCTAGAAATTACTTGTATCACATAACTGAAACCTAGTCCCCATGGATTAGCCAAACTCCATTCCTCTTTCCCTCACATCACCATTCTATTCTCTCTCGGCTTCTATAAATGTGACACTTTTAGATACCTCATACGAATGGAAACATGCAGCATGTGTCCTTCTGTCATTGGCTCATTTCCCCTAACGTGATGTCCTCAGGTTTCATCCTTGTTGAGTGGATAATACAAACCAAATGTCGTCTTCTCCCACTCTCACGGTGTGCTTCTGACCCCAGATGTGTAGGGCGTTCCCCTCACTTATCAAGCAGGCAATCAACTTGCAGCTGGGCGCTCTCTGATTCAGCTGCGACACCAAACACCTGGAGATAGCAGCAGATGGCACGGGTGAGGGCTCAGTTCCACAGGCCGGCCCCAGGTCATTTTACCTGTGCTTCTGAGTGGCCTATCAATGTGAGTTTCCACGACCCCTTTCTTGGGTTTGATTAACTTACTACCATGGCTTATACATGTAGAATATAGGAAAACACATGATTACATTTACCAATGTGTTGTAACTAATATTGCAAAGGGTACAAATGAAAAGATGCATAAGGTGGGACTCAGGGAAAGGAGTGTGGAGTGTTGAGGTCCTTTAAGGGAATGTCACCCTCCAGGAACTTTTAATGGTCCAGCTCTCCAGAAACTTTCTGAACTGAGTTCTTTGGGTCTTTATGAAAGATTCTTTATGTAGGCGTAAAAGGTTAAATCATAGGCCGTTGGTGGTCAATTTAACCATCAGCCCCTTTCCACTCCCAGGTGGCTGGGGATTGGGACTTGAAGTCCCAACCCTCTAATCTAGTTCTAGTTTTGATGTTTCTAGTGACCAGCCACCATCCTGAAGCTACCTACCTGAGGTTGCCAGCATACAAAATACAATTATCACTTTCGAGATTCCAAGAATTTTAGGGGTTATATGCCAGGAAATGGGGGTAAGACTAATTGCATTTTTCAAAATATCACACTGGTGACCATTGCAAGATTTCAATCTTTTCTTAAGGCTGAGTGGTATCTGTTTGTAGGTATGTACCACATTTTCTTCATATATTCATCTGTCGATGAATACCTGTGCTATTGTCACATCTCAGCTATTGTAAATAATGCTCCAACAAATGTAGTAGTGTTAATGACACTTTGAGATGCTGATTTCAATTCTTTCAGATAAATATCCAAAGGTGATACTACTAATTCATATGGCATTATTATTATTATTATTATTATTTGCAGTTTCTGGCCGGGGCTGGGTTTGAACCCACCACCTCCGGCATATGTGGCCAGCGTCCTACTCCTTTGAGACACAGGCACCACTCCAAATGCTAGTATTATTTTAAATTTTTGTAAACCTCTATACTATTTTCCAGAGTGACTACACCAGTTTTCATTCTTGCCAGTAATATACAAAGCTTCTAATTTCTCTACGTCCCTCAACACTTATTATCATTTGAGTTTCTTTTCTTTCCTTTCTTTCTTTCTTTTTTTTTTTTTTTTTTGTTATTGATAATAGCCATTCTAACAATTGTGAAGTGGTAGTTCACTGTGGCTTTTATTTTCCTTTCCATAATAATTAGCGACATGAAGCATCTTTTCCTATACCTGTTGGCCATTTGCATGCCTTCAATGGATAAATATTTATTCAAGCTCTTAGCCCACTTAAAAAATTTGGGTGTTACCATTATACCTTGCTATTGAATAGTGCATCGTGCACAGTTTATAAATCCTTTATTTAATATGATATTGATCTGTAATGTAATAATGTGATCTGTAAACATATTCTGCCAGTCTGTAGGCTGCCGTTTCATTAAATCGATTGTTTCTTTTGGTGTGCAGAAACTTAGTAGCCTGATACATAGAGTTGCTTTTGTTGCCTGTGCTTTTGGAGTAACATCTATGAAGTCATTGCCAAGACCAATGTCATGACATTTTTTTCTCCTGTTTTCCTCTAGGAGTTTTACAGTTTTTTGATCTTATATTTAAGTCTGGACCCCATTTTGAGTTGATTTTTGTGTATGGTGTAAACCAATACTATTCTTTCACTCGTGGGTGTCTGTTGATCCCAACACCATTTGTTGAGGGGACTGTCTTTCTCTATTGTATATTCTTGGTACCCTTGCCCAGTTGATCACGTATGTATGGATTTATTTCTACACCTTCTATTCTGTTCCATTGCTCTATGTCTATCTGGACTTTGTTTTTTAACTATCGCTATGTGAATCCTTCATCAGTTTCCTAGAAACCATAAGAGCCGCCAAAACCTTTTTTTATTCTGTTGGTTGTTAAATTTGTTCTTGAGACACTATTACATTGCAAACTATTTCTGTAAGAACAGTTTCTCAAAATGCTGGTACTTTTTTGCACTTGACTGCAAATCTCAGATATGAGCTTAATTTAGTCATTTATGAAAGGCAAAAAACAAGGTCTTGAGTTCAACCCCAACTTGCTTATCTCCATGTTGTAAAGAATAGATGATGTGACGGGTCCCTGTGGGCCCAGCATCATCAGCCTCTCCCTGCAGACGTGCAGCCACAGAGACTTGAAAGTAGCATAAGTTGCATTTGACACCCTTTAAGAAGCAAGATTTCCGTTTCCCTTGGCTCATCAAAAAGCAGTAAATAAAATATATGTTTCTATAAAATATTTGTATATACAAGATAGAGATGCACATATATATATATATAATCAGATTAAATATATTTATACATGTATGTACAAATACATAAATACATTATAGTATGTGTGTATATAAAATATATACATCTAAACTACCTCCTGATTTACCTTTTTGATTAAAATCTAGAGTCACTACTTTCTTAATTTTTTCATTAGTTGTCTGCAAAACAAATGAGAATTAATAGGAACTATTTCTTAAAAAAAAATCTCCATTGCAATTTATTCTAAAATACTTCATTAATTTATCACTAATTGTATAGTCTCAAACTCACTAAAATTTTCCCTGGGCCACTTTTCAGCAGATTATTTCTTATACATTTGCAAAGTGTCATTGAGTCCCAGGCAAAGTCCCAAATGATCAGGGTGTTTGTGGTCCCTCATATTTGGCTTCAAGACCATGCTACACAGACTAGATCAAAGAAGAATGTCTCTATTTGCCTTTGTCTTTAAGAAAGTGAGTAATTTTCTTTCCTTGCCTATTTTCTCCATGGAGAATTTACTGGCCCAAATTTTGTAAAAAAGCTCCTACCACACTCCCATTTTGTGTAAGTGCAATTAGTTGCAGGTACAAAATTTGGAGCAAAGAGGCCTCTCGTGGCCTGTTGTGTCTGCAGTTATCCAACTGTGGCTGCAGTTTTTCAGTGCACAACGGATTGCACCCACAAAAAGAAAGGCTCAACTTTGAAAATGGGTCCCTTTAAGACAGTTGGGGGATTGCATGCCTCCGGTTGGCAAATTGCAATCTTTTATAGAGGCATAGCCATTGCTGTGGCTTGCACTGCCAGCCTGAAATTCAGGTTAGGCACCTCGTGTGAGAGAGAGGCCTGGCTGGAAAGCAGGTGTACAGGCACCCCACCCCCGTCCACCCACATCTTGGAGTTCACCTTGAGCTACTGGTAGACAATGAATTAGTATTCAGCATTCCCGACTCCATCTCCTTCTTAGTTCACCAGTCACTCTCCAAAAGGGTTTGCAGAGAGAAGCTCCCGGTCAGTCACACTGTCAATATAACACATTTAACCAACTCTAAATTTGCTTTAAAGAGACAGCTACAAAGATTGACTTTTGCAAAGTGACTCACTCCACCATGCGGCAAAGGCATCCGTTTGCTCTCGACTATTATTAACTGTGTCACTGAGTACATAAGAAAGGGTTTGGAAGGAATTCCAGTGTGAATCCACTAATTCAATAATCCAATAACATAAATTCAAGTAATGGATATTAATACTATGTTCAAAACACACTCCCAACTTTCATATCTTTTTCTCCAACAGACGGAGCATGCTCTGTGAGAGGCTCCTGATGAAATAATAAAACCCAATTCTCATCTAGAAAAAAGAATCATTATAGGAGGATGGTAATTTACTTTATATGACCTTCAATTGATTATTCTGTGGCTGCTACACAAATATCACAGGAGCTATTGATCGTAAAACCTACCAAATAGATCTCTAATAGCTTTTACTGGGCAAAAATAATTACGCTTGCACTGTGGTCAAACAGACATAAACCAATGTGGAGGTATTAATGTATGGTATTATTGCCCATCTGTCTGCAATGTATGGAGAAACCCCTTCACGGGGACACTCTATGTCTCAGCCCCAAGAAAGTTCAATATCTAAGCCCATGATTATAGCCAGTTACCCTGAAAAATTGATTACTGTAACTAAAAGCTGGAGCTGGAAAACAGAGGCTGCAACTTGCTTAATAAAAGTAAAATACTAATGAGAGAAATCTCACTGAGAAAGTGCCATGCTGCAGGGGCCGCCAGGACCCAGAAATTGAATTCCCCTGTGGTGTCAGCAGCAGAGTAACTTCTGAGAGTCAAGAGCTTTCTATCCAGCCTAGATCAAGATCAATGACCAACACCCGTAAAAGGTCAGGGTGTCTAATCAAAGAACAGATCATCTATCTCTCAAGGTAAAGTGTACAACATAATCCAGAAATGCGTCGCTGCTGGCTACGGGGAGTGAGAAAAACCAAGGGAAAGAGAAACTTCAGTTCCACTTTGGTGAACAGGAAGAATGTTCTGCTCATGCAAAATGTGCCGCCAGACTTCTACGGGAGGCCTGCAGCAGCGCAGGTAGGCAGGAAGCAGATGAACCACCACCACCACCTGAAAGTGGACTTCTCCCCTACCCTGGGCTCCTAAGTTCTGAGAAAAAAAGTATTTTATCTTTCCAAATTTCCCGTGTGTCTTTAAGAAAGTGAGTAATTTTCTTTCCTTGCCTATTTTCTCCATGGAGAATTCACTGGCCCAAATTTTTTAAAAAAGCTCCTACCACACTCCCATTTTGTGTAAGTGCAATTAGTTGCAGGTACAAAATTTGGAGCAAATTTTGTTGTCCATCCCCTGAAAGTCAGTATTTTAAACAATGATATAAACACAAATGCATCACTAGGGAAGAACAACTCCAAAACTCCCATCACCATGAACAGAGTGGTAAATTTATAGCAGCCAGAAAGAACAGACCACAGTGCTAATAGGATGAGAATAAAAGGAGAGAGACTTTGTTGACCTGATGTGGGTTCTGTGTACACGCCTGAGTAGGAAGAGGAGAGAGCTGGGTAAGGGGGATAACTATATCTCATGAAACAGAACAGAAGACTATCCCAGGAAACAAAACAGGATTGGAATTCACAGCGGTCTAGACTGCACCCTAGACCAATCATATCAGGATATTGCTCTAGGCATTCCTATATCTTTAAATAAAAACAAATATATAGCTATATGTGTGAGTCTCGAGTGAGGCCAGATTTGAGAGCTGCTAATTTAGAGGCGTGACCCTCCTTGGGGATGGGAGGTCGTTAGAGATCAGGAACCTCCAGTTTCCCGAGTGGGCCCTCGTCTTCCAAGGCAAGGCGGCTCACTTGTTTATTTCTCTTCCTTTTTGTCATTATCAGTTCCAGTTGTTAAAGGCAGGAAGACTGGAGTCATTGTTTCTCTCTCTCTCTTTCATGATTTATGATTCAGAAGCAAGCCAGGGGCAGGAGGTTGGAAAGTGATGCTTGTTGCTGTGGTTGTTATTTTCATTTTTTTATTTTTTTATTTTTTAGAAATAATGCTTTTGTGAGAAGTGTCGAAATCCTGAAGCTCCTGGGCAAGGCTGTTGTTTTCTCAGGCCCTGTGCTTGCATTACAGACATCTGCATAGACATGCTCCTGGAGCATATGGGGAGAGGGAGGGACCCTGCTTGTCCTTAGTTCTTCTCAAATTACATGATCAAGTAGATATTTTGGATCCTTTAAACCAGAGGGAGTTATCGAGCCCACTTACAAAATCTGTAACACGTTAGCAGGACTTCTCTAGCTGCCAGTGAACTCAGCACCACCTTAACTCCCCCACAGTCCACCAGAGGCAAGTGGATCACACTCCAAAGAGTTTGCCTGTTTGGAAAAAGAAGCTTCTCTGAGGTTTGAGGTCCTGTTTTTTGTTTGTTTTTTTTTTTTCCCCTGAATTGTTAATGATCATTTTAAAGGCTCTTAAGGTCTGGGTTAGGTTTTTGTTCGGGGTGGGTTTTGCACCCTATGGGGACCATTTAATCCTTAGCATCCAGTTAACACTGTTCCCTTGGGTTTGGGGGCAACACTGCCTGAAGGGTGCTTGGGGGCGCAGAATTCAGACCCGGCTTTGCCAACTCCCTCACGTGAAACAGACCAGAGGCAACACGTTCTGTCCCTAAAATGCCTTCTCATTTACACTTCCCGTCCCAAAGTAGGCATCCTAATTCTTCAACTTTTGGGGCGCTAACCCCAGTGAGGGCCACGGCGTGTGCACACAATCCATGGCAGACGCTTCCAAAGCTGGCTTGCGTGTTAGGAGAGGACGTGTCCTCCAGCGTTCCAGCCGCTCCCTCACCCTCCGGCTGCCGGCGGCCGGCTCAGAGCACATACGGTCCCTGTCACCCGAGCGTACCTGTCCGGTTCTAGGCGTGGAGAACGCAGCAGCTCGCAAGGGCACCGCTAGCCTGCGAGGCGCGGCCAGGAGCGCGTGGAAGCGGTGGGCTGTCCCGCAGGTGCGACCCCACCTGCCGCCCATTGGCCGCGGTGGCAGCGCGGGCGGCGGGAGGGCGGATGATGGATGTCCTGTCTGCCGCCCCGGCCGGGCAGCAGGGGGCCGCGAATGCGAAGGGGAGCGCGCTCGAGCCGCTCCCAGCCCAGCCCGGAGAGCAAGATACCTGCACAAAAGGACGGGGCTTGGCATGTTTATATTTTGAAGATAGTTTCTATTCTATCTCTGTGGGAGAAAGGAAAGCGCACTATGGGAAAGAGCACGGCGAAAAACCCCGCGTGATTCCGGATTGATGTTTGAGGGATCATTTCGCCGTGAGAACAATTCTCCAGAGTGCTCTTCCCAAATTGCAAACAGTTCTGCAGTCCTGTCTGTCATTTATGTGCATGATGCCCCATCAGTACCTGGGAACTGATGTGAAGTTGTGAAATCAGACATGAACAGTTGCATTTCCTTATCTCAGGCAATATTAAAACCATTGAAAATAGGTGGGGTGGGGGGAGGGGGAGGGGGAGGGATGCATTTTAGACAGTCTCTGTGGGAGCAAAATAGGAGACTCTTAAATGCTAAGAAAAGTTGTTCTTTTTTTTTTTTTTCCAAAAATTACAAAATGGAAGGATGTGTTCTAGGTATATATTTTGCACATTAAAATGTACAACATTTTGTTATCTTTTATGTGTTTAAAAATCATGGGTGATTTGAGTATGTTTTGTTTGTCCTTGCAAAAAAGATGATTTGGCATCGTTTTAGGCAATTCGATTTAAGAGGTATTCCTTTAAAAGCTCATTAGGTTGAGAGCAGAGATTAGAGAAAATAATGTCGTGAACCCCCATAGCAATGGGGCAGGTGGAGGGGCTATTGTGTCATCTGGGATGTTCTTTGGCAACTGAAGGACAGTCCTCTCGCTGCGAGCCTCTCTCGTGTGCGAGGCGCATGGCTGAAGGTAATACGTCTCTAGACAAGGAGTCACTGGGTCCTGCCTGTCAGGGGGATTCATCTACTTCTGAGAGCAAAATAGTTTAGAGAAAACAGTTGGATGTTTTATTATAAGGAAAACGTTGTTCAGTTTAATTGTGCTTTAAAATTCTACCATTCCTCCTCCTGTGCTCTTACCACCACCACCCCTAAACTGTGTTTAAAATAGCAATGAATGAGATGGAAACCTGTCATCCATGTCACAGAGGTGTATTTTAACTAACAGTGGTTGAAAACTGAAGGAGAGGAAGGGAGAATGCTTAAGTTTATGTATTTCTCTTTCAAATACCGTATTAGCATAATAGTAAATTTAGATAAAAGAAACTTTTTAAAGAAATCTCATAACCCCATTAGGCTAAGGTAACATATCACAAAAAAAAAAAAAAAATGCACCTAGATATTAAATCAATGCATGTTTTTGTTAGAATTGTTTTTGTGTATGCTTAAATACTTGTACAAGCATACATTTGAATCCTGTGGGTTTTTTATACAGCATTATGTCAAAGACATTGTTAAATGTTATTACAGAGTGTTCCTATCAACAATTTTAGTAAAGCCTAATCTTTCATTGAATGTATGTATAATTTACTTAACTATCTCCCCAGTGTTGGATAGTTAGATCACTTCTAGGTTTCACAAAACTAAACAATACAGCAAGGAACATCTTGAAGCAAAATGCGTTTTAAATAATGAATTGCAGAGAATTTTTTTGAATGGAATAAAAAGGCCATGCTTTATGAACATTTTGTGGTTTTTGCAGTAGTTTCTAAGCTATTTTCCAAACAAAAAGTTGTAGCTTTCTATCCTGCCAGTAGGAAAATTTTGTATCACATTCTTTCAGATTTATTGAGGTGAAACTGACAAACAAAAATTGTATATCTTCGAGGTGTATAATGTGATGTTTTATATCTGTATATATTTTGGAATAAATCACATATTTTAAAGTATGCTCAGAGTTGTGAATAGTAGTAAACATTGCTTTAGTAAAGTAGCAAGTTGCTTTTTTATTATTATTAATAAAGTCCTTTTGTTCCTTTTTTACAATTTTTTTCCCTTCTCTTTTGAATTTTTGGATCCTCTTCATTTAATTGTTGAAGTAGTTCTGAAGTCAACATATAATGACAAAATATAGCATTTTCACAAACCATTCTTGACCTAGTGTGGGAACCCTAGTGAAAATGGTTACAGCACACACGATAAGAAATCTTCAACAAATTGGGCCAAATTGCAGTTTGATATAATCTTTTGAGTTCAGATTTCCAGCAAGCTTCTACTTATTCTCTGTGTTGGCAGATAAAATGATAATATCATCTTTGAAATTGCCCTGAAATCTTAAGGTACGTTAAAGCAAACCATATTCTCTTGTTGGGAAACTCAGAATCATTGATCCCTTGTGTTAGCTTTCTCTCTAATCTGACAATAAGTGTTGTTTTCTTAAGCTGGGATGTGGTCATTTAAAAATGCCACCTTCCACAAGTGCTCCAGTGCCCAGTAAATAAAGTAGCAGCCCATTTCCCTTTTAGCAAAAGCTATATATCTGTTCAGACTTGTAATTTGCTCCGTTTATATCCTTTGCCCTTGAACTCTGGTTATTAACGCAATGTTTCTTCAAATGATGCCATATAACTCTACTCTGAGCACATTCACGGTGACACCACGCAAACATTCTAAGGGCCATGGCCAGCTGAGGAAGGGAAAAAATGACAGCTGAATTGTGGAAGTTGTAGTGCATTACTCAAAAGCGAATGGTTGTGAAACTACGACTGTTAATATTCAAATTGCAACACGGCCTGAGCCAGACTTTGACTGCTAATGTTCTGAGGTCTGCTTGGAAAGCAATTTAGCAAAGTAGCTTTGATTAAAAAAGAAACAGCCGGAACACTTCTCCCAAGAAATGAACTAAAAACCTATCAGAGGATTTCAGGCAGGTGTCCTAATTATACATCTTAAGAAATTATTTGTTCTGAGCTTGGGAGGGGACAGGTTTTGTTCAGTTATAAAATGCAATTTGTATGTGTAGAGGAAATATAGACCGAATTCCTTTGTCCAAATTGTAATTAAATGCAGCACTTTTTGTTAAAAATTGTTGGTATCATATAATATATATTATAGAAGATAATTGGGCATTAATGGCCTGAAAATGTTTTAATTTAAAACATAAAAATTTACTAATTAATATTGTGTGAAATTTTGGACAGGGAGTAAGGCCAGTCTCCCTTCAGAATGTCTGTAAAGGGAATGCACTGATTAACCAAATTAATAATTTAGGTAAGATAGCAGAGGCTCTGCACAATCTACTTTCAACGAAAATTGTTCTTCCACATTTTAGAAAAGGGCATTTATAAAAAACTGTCTTTCTTTTGAAAAGAGAAAGTCAGACATTTGGAATAATATGCCTCAAAAAGAGCATACACATACTAGGCTATTTCCAAATGTTGCACTGCTTCAAAATAATGTTTCTTAAAAAGGTAATTATCTCAAGTCTTTATTTTAAGAGATTTACATTAGTCACTTTAGTTCAAAAGTTTCTCTCTCTTTCCCTCTCTCTTTTTTTTTTTTTGTTTGGCATTTTATATGCAAAAAAATAAAAGCAATTTGTTCATTGCAATGAGATTTAAGGCGTGCACTTCCCCAAATTACAGGCTTTGCAAAATGCAATTCATGCAAAAATGTTGATAGGAATGAGAAAATAATATATCATCTAATATCGAATTTCATGCTGAAACGTAAGTTACTGAGAAACCTCTGGAGTCATGTCTGTATTCTTAGTACTCTGTGTACCTTTAGCAAGAAGTAGAGAACTGACTACCCTATTTTTTTTTTTTTTTTTACCACACAAAAAACATGGTTTGAGTAGATTTGTATGTGCAAGCACATGTGAGTATTGCCAATAGAAAATAAATAAGCCTTAGGTGTCCAAGAGCATCACACATCTTAAAATGTTAGCTGTTCCCATGTGATTATTTCCAGAGGAAAATGAATTCTGGGTTTCAAATAAGATTATTAAGAACACTTTGGGAAAGTCTTTTCACAAATACAGGGCTGCCTATTTTGTTTCTATTCTCTCTTTAATCAACTATACCTAAATTAAAGGAGGTTTTTACCTTGAATTAATGACACCGATCTAATGATCTTAATTTGAGGATACCTGGCTAAGGAAGATGAAAATCTAGATAAAGGAAAAAATTTTTTTTAATTCTGAGAATTCGAGCATCTCATACTGCTGGATGAGCAGATCCAAGAGCCAGACATCTTGATTACATCTTTCATCACTAAATCCCCACATAATAAGCACCTGAGGGATGCCCCCAACGTACTTATTGAATTATGTGCATTAACAGATGCAGTCAAATGTTTACTGTTGTACACCACTTGCTTGAGATGGAACAAAATTATGGGTTTTATCATGTTAAATGACTTCAATTAAAGTAAATATTGTATTATAGTTTCTTATTCCTAAACCTTAAGTGTGTTTTTTAAAATACATTTTATTCACAAAAGTATGATCCCATTGGCTAGAAAAACTGAGTTTGGAAAACTCACCTCCTGTACGTAGGATCCTACATTGTCACAGGTAAATAACCATGAACATGAACGAGACTAAAACTGTGTGTGGTTTTGCATGTACTTCTTCTACATTTGACAAGGGGAGCTATTTATTTGGTAGAGAACTTTTTTTTTTTTTTTTTGATAGAATGAGCACATAGCTTATTAGTAATTCCAAATGCCTTGAACTTTGATGATTGTCCTCAGATTAAATTTTGGATTTTCTACCTTGGTCTTCTAAATAAGATGCATTTGTATCTTTTGCAGATTATATGTGGTATAATTACACAAATCATAGTTTCAAACATTTCAAACAAACATTGTGGAGAATATCCATCCCTGATTCTGTCCCTCACCCCATTTCACTTCTCCTAAAGGCAACTATTTCCAACATTTCTTGCAGAATTCACCACCCTGTCTTTGTGTAACATGCTAGTCTTCTGCCTCTTTTCCTGAGGGCGATTTCACTTTGAGGAGTTATCTCTTGACTTTCCACTAAAGGAGATGAAGATTTTTTTCCAATTCTATCCCTACCTGTAACTATCCCATTCTTACTTTCTGAAGAAAGTGATATGCTGATCGTTTTATTAAATTAGTATTCAATGTGTATTATCACTGATAAATCCTACTGGCAGCTGTGTTAGAGAGTAAGCAATCAATTTTTTTACACAATTTCTATTTTCCCTGGTGTTAACAATTGATTTGTTTCCAACCACCACCCACTCCCCTGAACTGAACTTTCCAGGTAGTTACCATGAAGTCGTCACTAAACCCTCTGTCAATCTCTGCATTTCCTCTCAAAGCAGCCGTACACTTCAGTGATCCTATGGACATTTTCCTGGCACAATGAATGATGCAGAATTGAATTTTGCATTGCCCGACAAAGCAAAGGGTAGTGCACATTAAAAATTAATTTCTATTGTGGTATTATTGAAAGGAGAAAATTAAAATAGGAGAAATAGATAATAGAAGAGTCACATTCAACAATGTAAGATTTAATTAAAGCATGTTACTTCAAATTCAAGGTTTGTATACAAACTCTAATAAACTGACTGTTGGGCCATAAATATACTTACATAAAACATTAAAATCTGCTAAGCAGTATTGAAGTACAGAGGGAACTGTTCTTCTGAATATATGATTCTCTGCATTTTATTTGAGTAAACTTTCTACTTTAATGGTGATTTATTGACTTAACCTCAATTCTAATTAACAAAAACATTAGTAGATATCTAAAAAATGTTCTATAATGGCATTGCTTTCAGAATTGTACCTAGAGGAGTAAAATTTGGAGTAGATATAAAATAAGATTTAAAAACTATTACCAAGTTTAATATCATTCTCATAAGCTTCGCAGGTCCAGGGCAATATATTTCAGGCTGTGAAGGTCAATACCAAATGACAGATTGAAATGCTGTACGTGACTTGCAAAAGTCATTTTTGGGCAAGCTGTTTCACAAGACTTAAATTAAATTAAAGCATAGCTTGCATGAAATGATTTAAAAAAAAAAAAAACTAGATTGTGGCATCACTTTCCAAAGAATATCACTTTTATCCCTGGTTGTCAAATAGATATTGCCGTGGTGAGAATGGGCTTGATGGTGTGCAGCAAATACTGATTAAGAGCTAGCCCTGTTCCTTGAAGAAATGATTTTTTTTATCATTGGAAATTAAATGCCAAAGGTTTTTCTTACAATTTAAAACTTCTTCCTGAGGTTGAAATTGTGAGATGGAGTACGTGCTGGTGTTCATCAACAAAAGGTTTGAGCCAGACACAGTGGGTTCAAATCCCAGGTTTGCTACTTGTTAATGAGCCACTGAACCTGTTTTGTGGGAGCTGGTTACCTCCCATGTGCAATGGAGACAATAAGTGGCCTTTGTTGACATTAAACAAGGAATGTGTCACAAGGCTCAGTTCAGAAGGAGCCTACGTATCACCTGAGAGTCACTGGTACCATTGATAATTCTGTAATTGGTACCTTGTATCTATTATTAAATAATAGTAATGATTAACTTTTTCTAGCAACTGTCATTAATCTTGCATATGAATAACAGGAGGGATGCAGATCCTGAAATAACCTGTTTTGTAACCAAGTAAAACTAGTTTTCTATGCACAGTTCTCTAGCATTTTGAACATTTACTGCATCCAAAATGTGCAAATCCCATTGCTGTGACCTTTCTATGGATAAATCTGATTTAGAGCTGAGACCTTAACTTTTACCCTTGTTGGTTAACTATTTCCCCTCTTTGCCTTTGTGGGGTCTCCTCATTGCTACCGAGGAGAAGCCACTTAAGCGTGTTGGTGCCAGCACCATAGCTCATAAAGGCAGTGCCCCTGGTATTGTCAGCGTCCTTGTCACACGGCCTATCTTTAGGGGAGTCATGAGGAGCTAGAAAAGTTGAATATAATTGATCAATTCTCCCCATTTCAGCTGCAGTTCTTCAGGCTGGGCCTGAGCTGATGAGGAACAACATAAAGGAAATTTTTGGTTACATTTTATTAAATTCTTCTCCACTTTATTAGTTTTCAGAATAAAGAAATTGTTCCTCACTGGTATCCAAAAGTGATTAATGAGGTTTCTTTTTATTAATGTTTTCTTCTGTTAAGAGACACTATGAACTTACAGACTTTTACATATTAGATATTTTTAATCCTATTATTAGTCACTTGAAAGAAAAGAAAAAAAACTTTTTAATTATTGAGCATAGCACATACATAAAAAAAATGCATGATATAAATGTACAGCTTAATGAACTTGAAGGCACACACACTATTATAGAACCATCTCAACTACCCCAAATATTTGGCACTGGTCTTTTATCACCTAAAAGTAACTGGGAGTTCCATTTCATTGTATTCACGTAGAAAGCAACTCTTTTGGTCTTCAGGTCCAGATATCTGAACCCATCAAGGAGTGGTGGTGGCAGATGTGGAGGAGCAGGCTTTGTGACCACACAGGTGCTGATTGGTCTCAACTCTGCAGCAAGCCACAGGCCAGGCATGGAGACAGCGATCCCCCTCTTCCCACCTTCTGCGGGAGATTTCAACGTTCAAATATCTTCTGTATTTATTTAGTAATGGTGACAGTAGATAATAGTTTTAAAGTAGCCTTCCTTGCAACATTAAAATGAGGACATTCAATATGTTTCAATCACTAGTGATTTTTGTTCTTGTCGTTACTAGTTCATTAAACCTCCAAGTTGGAGATTGACTAAGCACACATGTATTGCTTGCCTGCTAACTAGCAGATGCCACGTTCTGAGCTGAGTCTACCAAGCTAAGGAGATGGTGCCTGTGACTTTATGTCAATGCCATGAGGTCAAGTCCATTTCTTTGCTCTCCTCTCAGCCCCTGTGCCGACACTCTCTCTGGCACATAGTAGTTGACAAAAAAAGAACAGTTTTTGAATGAATCCACAAATTGACCTATGTCACATTCTTATACTTCCCTCATCACTATTGGGTATTAATTAACTCATATGATAAACTAAATTTCCCTAAAAACAAAAAGAAATAAAATTAAAACATATTCAGGTTAATCAGTTTTTGTTTTGTTTTGTTTTTTGTTAAGGCAGAGTCTTACTCTGATGCCCTGTGTGGAGTGTCGTGGAGTCGTCATAGCTCACAGCAACCTCAAACTCTTGGGCTCAAGATACCCTTGCCTCAGCCTCCCAAGTAGCTGGCACTACAGGCACCCACCACTCCTGCCTGGCTAGTTTTTCTATTTTAAGTAGAGACCTGTCTCATTCTCACTTAGGCTGGTCTTGAAGCCCTGAGCTCAGACAATGCACTGCCTCAGCCTCCCAGAGTGCTTGGGTTATAATTATTTTTATGAGGCAAAGAAGAAAAGAGGGAGGGGGAAGGGAAGAGTCATCCTCCCTACCAGCACTTGAGCTCAACAAGTGATTTGATAGCATTGAAGAGAACACACTGGGCTGACACTTCTGAACACATCACCTTTGAGAGTTGAGATGTTTGTAGAAATATTTGGGCAGCTGTCAATGCCAGATGTCGTCAATGGTTTCATGACAGCAGAGTGCTCCTGGGTTCCACGGTTTGCTTCTCTTCCGTCTTCCCTTCCATGTCCTGTCCAACATAAACCTCCCTCCTCCAGTCACATGCACACACACACACACACCCCTAAGAGAAATTATAGTGAATACAGCAGATAGATAGCATTTGTTATTTTTAATAGGTCAAATTATGCAGACCTTGCATTGTGTCTCATGTGCAACTACAGCCATGTCCTTCTCCTCTTACAAGATATGGACCCTTAGTTCAAGTTGCCCGAAGGAGCTCTCTCGCATTCAGATTCGGGCAAAGCTGTGTATACATATAAAATCTTTATCTTTTTACCTAAACTAGTTAAAATTAAGCTAGTTACCTCCCTACCTAAGTAAATTAAATAGTCAATTTTTCCGTGTCTTAAGATGCGTTTTTCTTTTCCCCTGATGAACTTGTATTTGCTTTTAAAAATTTGCTGTACAAAAATATCTGTCATGAGTTGAGTGTAAATCACTAGTATTCTAGTATATAAAGTGTTCTTACAAATCAATAAGAAATCCCACAGAAGACTGGACAAAACATGAACAGTGATTCCCAGGGAAAAAACAAGGCAATTAATGTATGAAACATTAGTTATCAGACAAAAACAGATAGGGAAATTATTAAATATTGCCTCACCTATTGAAAATAATTAGTAAAATATGAATAAATGAGTATTGGCAAGGATAAACAATCATATATTGTTGATAGCAATTGGCAAGAACTTTTGCATTATCAAATGTAAATTGAACCACCAGTCCTAATTTTAGAAATTTATTCTGAAGAACTATTACTATAGGTACAGAAAGATTCATACATGAGTATTTCCAAGGCGGCCTTGTTCATAACAATGAAACACTGGAAATAGCCTCAGTGTCTATCAAGTGGGCAAGTGGTTCTGTACCATAGGAATCCACACATCCCCCAAAAATACCTGGCATGGAAAGAAGTCTAAGACATATCAAGTAAAAAAAAATACAATAAGCAATACTTGTATGTCTATATGCAAAGGAGAGCATATATGTACAAATGTTATGCAGATTTGCCAAAAGGTGACTTGAAGCATGCATATAAAATTGTGGAAAGTTGATATTTCCTGGGAATGGAACTATGAGAGGGTAGAAGGAATTAGAAGAAAGGAATTGGAGAAAGGTGAAAGAAAAATCTTGTAGGTGTTATTCTTACTGATTAAATATTTAAACAAAAAGAATATAGTTAAGTGTATATAATTAAATATCAAAAGAAAAAAATGTTATGTCAAATTAACATAATCTTTAGATTTATTTTATTTTTTTATAATTGTTTGTGGTAGTTCTTCATATATTCCAGAGAGTAATACCTGGTTAAATATATCACATTCTTTCAAACTGACCCTTGTGCTTTTTCTTAGCCAGAACTGTGTAATCCTTAACTCATCAATGTGACCATTTTCTATGACTTTTGTGTATGTCTATTTCAAGATTATAAAAATATTATCCACAATTTTATTCTAACATTCTTATGGTTTCATATATAGTCATATATTGCTTAAGGACAGGGATACATTCTGATGAATTCATCGTTGGGTGACTTTGGCATTGTGTGAACAACCTAGAGTGTGCCTACCCAAACCTAGATCACACAGCCTACCGTACACCTGCCAGATGTGGTGTACTAACCTGTGCCTCCGAGGCTATGTACCTGTACAGCATGTTACTGTATGGAATACTGTAGGTAACTGTAACACCATGCTAAGTATATTGTTTACCTAAACATATCTAAACATAGAAAAGATGCAGCAAAAATATGGTATTACAATTTTGTGTGACCACCATTGTCTATGTGGTCCATCCTTGACGGAAATGTTTCTATGCTGTCCATGTCGGTACATGTATTTCTCTGGTACACCTGGAATAGTTTTCTCTGCTGTGCAGAAGACAGCTTGATTTTCCAAGCATTGGGGTCTTGCTCTGTTGCTCAGGGAAGGGTGCCAAAGCGTTCATAGCAGCCTTGAACTCCTGGGTTCAGGTGATCAGCATGCTTTAGCCTACTGTGTAGCTGGGGCTACAGTAATGTATCACCATAGCCATTTAATTTTTTAAAAAGTATTTTAGAACTGGGGTCTCAGAATGTTGCCCAGTTTGGTCTGCAACTCCTGGCCTCAGTCTCCAATAGTATCGGGGTTATAGGAGTGATCCACCACACCCAGCCTAACTTGAGTTTTTAAAATAAGTTGTTAATCCTTCAATTAAACATTTATTAGATGCTTTTCCTTTCCTTTAAAATGTAAAATGTACATTTTATCATAAATAAATCATCTACACATAGGTCTTTTTCTGTAGGTTCTATTTCATTGATTTTTTTTTTTTACTTTGGGAGTACCACAGAGCTTTGATTACTATAAGCTTGCAGTGTATTTTGCAGTCTAATATTACAATAGGGTCTCATTAACAGTCTTCTTTAGTAAACTTTCTTGACTGTATGTTTTCTTCGAGTCAACTTTTCAAGCGCCATTAAATGTCCTACTGAATTGTTTATCCAAATTCTATTTAACTTATAGATATATTTCAGAAAATTTATATATGTATAAAATCTACCTTTTTTCTCTGACATGCATTTTTAATTGCCACTAAACTGGGTATTCTTTTATGCTGAGGACATTTACTTTTATTGTTTTTCTCACATAATTATTTCTAATTAATGTTATTCCTGGGTATAATAGTTTTATTTAAATTACAATTGATCCCCTTTAATTTTGTTATATTTTCTAATTGGTTATTGTTGTCTTCAGGAAGCATATTGCTTTTATAACATTGATCTTGTATCTGGGCACCCTCATCTTATGGGCTGTATTTTTCTTCACTGATTTTTTTCATTCCTTTCTTAAAAATTCTAGGAAAATAATCATGGTGTTTCTAAATTATGATCCTTCTGTCTTTTTCATTTTAATATTCATTTCTCTAATCTTTTTTGTCATGTTATCGCATTAACCAGAATCTCTAATACAGTGATAAATGTTAGTATAACAGTCACTTTCCCTGTCTTATTTTTGGTGAATTTTTATGGGAATGATTCCAATATTCCAGCATTACGTATGATATGAACTATCTATTTCTGGTCGATACTATTTTTCAGGTTGAGGCATCTTTTTTTTCTGTCTTGGTTTATGTTTTGTGGTCATTTATTTGTTTTCCATTTAAATCAGAAATGTCATTTATACAGTGGTAACATAATGTGCTGGTTCAGGCAGCATATTTTTGAGTGAGAATTCTGCAAGTCTTGCCAGTCTCCACCTCTTAACTTTCCCCTGCCTCAGTTATTCATCTGAAAGTGGAAGAAATAACAGGCTTTACTCTGCTGGGCTACTTTAAAAATTAAATGAGCTCATGAATGCTAAAGAGCTTAATACAGTACTGCATATGTAGTATAGTATTCAATAAGAATTTTATTATAAAAATTTTCATTTAACTTTCACTTTTGTTAATACAGCAACTTATATTAGCATATTTCCTGATTTTGCACCATTTTGTGTCATCTAGTAAGTAATAAAGATGTTCATCTTTTTTTGTGTTGGGGCATTTCCCATAACACAGATCTGTATGTAAAGTTTCTATAGAACTCAGTCTCAGAAGCATGTAGTTATAATTAGGGACAGATATCTGGTAAGCTTTTAGGTTTCCTCAATGATTATTGGTTCATTCTACACTATACCAATGATTCTTGGTTTACATGGTATCCTCATATAATTATTTTTAAATTTCCTCAAAATCTATAGAATCATTTAAAAATATTTTTAAATTCTGCTTTCCTGTTTTATTTTGCACATTTGTTTTTTTTTATCCTTGCTTGGACATGCCAGATGATTTTCTGTTTTCTTATTCTCTGCTAAGACTCATGTTTGGATGTTTGCCATCTATTTTATTTTTAATTCAATATGATTTTTATTATTGTTGATTCATTCCTTCTACTTTCTTGGGCTTAGCTTAAAGTTGTTTACATTTATTGCATAATATGCTTAGTTCATATATGTTTAACTTTCCTTTATTTCCAAGTTTCATCATTTCTCCAATTCATTCATGGGTTATTTTTTAAACATTTATGCAATTATTGTATAAATTGTGTTTTTACTAAATATGTATTAAATTTGGTCCCCAAGAATCGTTCCAGGCACAAGAATTGCAAATTTCTACCCTTTGTTAACTAACCACGTGGTGAGGAAATAAACTTTAGAAAGGAAAGATGCATATAAGCAAATAAGAAAGCAAGCAAGCAGAGGAGGAAAGAAAGGAAAAAAGGAAGGGAGGGAAGGAAGGAAGGAAGAGAAGAACAAACAAAGGAAAAGAAAGAAAAAATATAATAGAGACTATTAACTATAAGTCCCTATGAAAAGACAAATCTATAACTGAATGGCGATAATAATTGCTCTGCTTGCCTCAAACAATTATAATAAGAAGTGAATGGATTAATATATGAAAAAGCATTTTGGAAAGCTGTCCAGAAAGAGTGAGGTCAGGTGGATAAGGTAAATCTTAAATTTCCACATGCAATCAAGAATGGCAGCTTTGTCCCTAATTGTGTCACATACCTTTAAAAGTGCCATCCAGGAAGTTCTTAATTGTACCTAGTGTTTCTTCTGTGTTTCTCCTGCCCCATTGAGTGCTATGTTTTCAAATATTTTTGAGGGGGATAAGTGATTTCAATCTCTCTCCCATCATTTTTCTTCTAACAGGTGCAGAAGAGCATCCACTTCCCTCTGTCTCCTTTTATAAGTCCCTATATTAATAAGACTATATTACCATGTGTTATTTGATATTTGAGGGATATAGCTGGAAAGTTCTTGTATAGTATAAACTTCAGATCACATGCTCAGGGAATCTCCCAGTCAAGATTTCTAAGGTGTTAAAGCAAAGTTATTTTAACTTGCAATTTTAATTCTTGTGACCTTCTACATTTGATGCTTTGTACTGTTACTTCGTTTGAAGACATCATTTCCTCAGTGTGGTCTACAATTGTTCTAAGACTGAATTACCAGCATGCATAGGACAGGTATTATCTGTATAGCCAGTCTTTCCTTCCTTGTAAAGACAGACATTCCCCTGCACACATCTGTGGTTCCCGTACATGCTGCTAGCAGACAAACTGCTTCCCTGGCCATAGGGTCAAAACCCCAATCCAAGTTGGGTCAATCAAGTGCTTCACTTCTCTTGGCAAAATGGTTGATTCAAAGGACTGTAGTAGGTAGACTTACAGCTTCCTCAAGGTGTGCACATCTTGATCCTTGGGAACTCTGAATATGTTATGTTATAAGACAAAGGGGACTTTGGTTGCAGATGGAATTAAAACTGCTAATCAACTGACCTTAAATAGCTTATGCTCAATTGTCCTATTTTCCTAGTAGAGCTAACATAATCACAAGGATACTTAAAAAGTGAAGAGGGACATGGAAGAGAAGGCTGGATTTCTATGAAAAGAGAACTTAGTCTACAACTGTTGGCTTTGCAGATGGAGGACTGGGACCATGAATAAAGGATGCAGTTGACCTCCAAAGCTTGATAGGGCAAGGAAATGGGCATTTTGCCCTATATACTCCAGAAAGGAATGAATTTCTGCAAACACCTTTATTTTGGCTCAGAGATCCATTTTAAACTTCTGAACTCCAAAACTGTAAGATAATAAATTCCTATTGTTAAAACCATGAGGAAGATGTGATTTCAACTTCTTTCCCACCATTCTGCTTAGGACAGGTGCAGAAGGGCATCCACCTCGCTCTGCCTTCTTTGATAAGTCCCTCACCACATTACCATGTGTTATAATAGTCTGCTGCAGCAGTGAGGAGAAGTAAATGTAGAAGTGTTCATGGCATACCAAGCTAGGTCAGAAAGATATGTTGCCCCCAGAATTTTTAAGGCATAGCTGATGGATAAAGTATGCAGTCAAGGAGATGAGAGCTTGGAAGTACCAGGAGACTCTGAATAAGCCAGTTCATAAGAATGAGCAGAGAAGAGCAGCCTCCACATTCAGTCTTCACCTGTCCATCGCTGGGCTATGTAGGATAATACAGGACCCACCTGCTGCTTTGAGCTGGGCTATCCCATCACTTGCAATGAAAAGTCTTGAAGAACACACGGACTAAATGGTTAGGCATGAGAGATTCCCAGTAAGCACAGTCCTAGAGAAAACGGGATGATGCTAAAGTTCAGAGCACTTCTAAGCCAAATATCTCCTACATACGGTCACAATATTTCTTAAATCTAGAAATATGTGTACTCTACAAACCCACCCACTGTCCACCATGCCGCATTTCCCAAGAGTAAGTCAACACTTGGCTCATGAAGAATTCAGCATCTTTGAAACTCACATTTGCGTTTGTTAAATTAAATAAGCAGGAGACCCTCACCCTGAGGCTGTCTCTACTTTGGGTTCCCATGTAATGAACTGCAACCTAGGAGTATGTAAATGAACCCAAACCTAACTCTATTAGTCTGTTTTGCATTGCTATAAAGAAAACAATTGAGGCTGGGTAACTTATAAAGAAAAAAGGTTTATTGGGCTCACAGTTTTGTTCCAAGTATCACACCAGTGTCTGCTTCTAATGAGGGCTTCAGGGAGCTTCCAATCCAGGCGGAGGGCAAAGGGGAGGTGGTGTGTTACAAAGGGAGGTAAGGAGAGAAAAGAAATGGAGAGAGAGAGAGAGAAAGGATAGAAGAAAAGAGGAAAGGAGAGGAGAGGAAAGGAAAGGAAAGGAGGGGCGAGACAAGAGAAGGTGGCATCAGGTTCTTTTAAACAACCAGCTCTTCCATGAACTAATAGAGTGAGAAATCACCCATTATTACAGCCAGGCCACCAAGCCATTCATTGAGAATCTGCCCTTATTATTCAAGCACCTCCCACCAGGCCCCATATTCAACTCTGGGGATCAAACTTCAGCATGAGATTTGGAGTTACTGAACATGCAAACAATATCACTAACTTAGGACTCTAACTTTTGCAAGACATAGCTGGGTCTAAGCCATTCACAACCAGTCAAGCTTCAGCCAGTCCCAAGATGCCAACTGATCAGACCATGTCCAAATAAGGCAAAACTCCAGCTATGGTCAATCACACTATTTCTGGACTTGATGCATTTGTTCTGTCAGTAAGTACTCAATGTCCACTTTTGTGATCAGAGCTCTTTGAGTATTTATGATCCTCTGAGTGCTGCCTAATTCATTAATTTTTTTCTTCAAATATACTCTCAAATTTAATTTGTTAAAAGTTTTTTCTTTTAACACACATTACACAAACGTGTGCAGCAGGATCACACAGTGGCTGAAAAACACTCCCCTGTTGCAGAATTGATACACTTCATTTTGGCATGAATTTATTTGATTTCTCTCATGAGTCTTTGTTTCTTCTGCTTCATGGAGGAGAAAGGAACAGAAATTCGAGAACAATCTGGTGACTTCAGTGTAACAGCATAACTGGAACAGTTCTTTAGGCTATGTGATCTACTCCATGTGAAATGTCTACTCTCTCAGGAACAGCCTCATGCTGCTCTCTCTCCCCCAATTTGGTATCCGTCATATTAGGGAGAAGTGTTTTATTGCGAAGGCTCAAGGAGAGACAGAGTCCCTGAGTCTTCCTGGTATTCCTGGCCTATCCACCAAGCTGCTGCTCTGGGCTACTTTCCTGACAGATGACACTCATTCATCACAAAGGACATGCAGACTGCATGGTCTAAATTGCAGTCTGTCTTAGTCTGCATCCTCAGGGATCACCGCGGCTCCCCAGCTGACCTCACTTCATTTTTCCAGATACAACCAGATTTTCTAAGCCACCATCACATCGTTCAGCTGGCCCAGGTCTGGGCTGTGCACCTGGCAGCTTCTGCTTTGAAGTCAAGCTGTCTCCCAGTCCCTTTGGGCCCCATGACAGGCTGACTGCCCCTCACTTAGTTACCTTAGTGCAGACCTGCAGGACACACCTATGTATTTCCACACTGGGCTCACTTTAGGTGTGACTGAAGACTTCTTGAGAAATATAAACTATGTCCTCCTTTTCTCTAACTTTGCTACCATCACAAGTTCACTGTGATGTGGGAGCCCGAAAGTGCAGTGTGTGCAGGCTCTGAAGGGACTCCCTTCTGGGTCCCAAATGTTGAGCTGGGTAAAATGTCTCTGCCCTTGATGTTCCCCTCAATGTATCCAGTGAACATCTGTCTCTTTTTTCTTTTGGCCAAAACTTGAAAGAAGGAGGATTAGAATGCCACTCATCTTCTTTCCCCCCATCTCTCTGCTGTCTTCATTTTCCTTACAGGCACTGAGTCATCTGACCCTTCGTTAACTTCCTTTATACTGTGTCCCTCTTGAATCTTGCTTCCAGTATCAAGCTAAATTGTCACTTTAGGAAGTGTGGAGGTAAGAATCGAGTGAGACTAGTAGAATTAAAAAAATTTTTTTCACTTTCATGCATATTTATAGAAAATGTTTATTTCAATTCACAGAGGAAATTGGATTCAATTATACTGCACACAGAATTGGGAAAAGGTAGTGAATCTTCTTGTAAATAGCTACAAAGCATACCACTTAGCAATGTTGTCAGTGCTCTCTCACTTTGCTAATGCACAACCGTAGTTTTGGTCATGTGAGTGCAAGGTAGTCACAACAGGGCAATTAAAACATCTTACGCTTTACTACTGCGGAGAGGCTGGGGGGTCACTAATTTTCATCTTAACTTTTAGTCTCTTTGAGCGGTCAGGAATAGGAACGTTTGGTTCTCCTGGGAAAATTGTTTTCCAGATGTCATCAAAACATGAAAGGCAGCAGAGAATGAAGACAGTGTCATATTTTCTTTAAAGGGGTTATATAGGAAGGAGGGAAAGAAAATGCAGCCACGGCTTAAGTGTGTCGGAAAGTTTATTAGAGAATGCGGAACAGGGGTCTTGGAAAGTGATGCATCCAACTCTCAGTGACATATTGGCAGATAAATAAGCAAAGGAATAGCAAAGTAACAGTAAGAATCGCGTGTCTACATTGTGTGGGTATCCAGAGACGCTGTACATTTGTTGTTGGCAGTTTCCATAGGAGACAGGATTGAAAGCTTTAGAAGGAGAATGATAAAAGCTCTAAAGTCTATGTTTGCATGAACATGTTGAACAGATGGAAAAGTTGCAACAGGTTTTCTTCCTTCTAAAGTTCATTTTACTTCTCACCTTTATCTGGATTTGGGGGATAGTATATATAATGGCAATTTTATTTCTGGCACAATTAATATATTTATTGTTTTTTTGAGGGTTTATTTTTATTTGTTTTTATGCCTGAAAAGATGTTTCACTGAAGACCTTTTGGGCTTCCACAGCCCTGCTGCAGAGTGAGTCTGCTGCCATAGCTCCTTCTCCCACCTGCCCCAACTGCTTGCTTTGAGAGAGCCCTTAATCCGCACCTTAGATTTCATTTGGTGAAAGTAGATTTCACTTGATGATGCCGACTTTCTCAGAAAAGGGCAATGCCAGTTTACGGCAGATGCCCTTAGCCTCAAATTTTCACATAAACGGTTCTGCTAAGGGAAGCTGACACTCCAGGGTAAACTGAGCATCTGCAGAAGCTCTTCCTCCAGTGACTTTACGGAGGTCTGCAAAGTTTAGGCTGGGAGCCATGGAGCTGCTGCCAGAAACATCAAATCGGATGAGACTCTGCAAGGCAGAGCCAAAATTCCAGGTCCCAAACACAGCAGAGTGGTAACACCAGAGACCATGGGAACCATACCTCTACTCTGCCATTTACCAGCTGTGAGACCCTGAGCAAGTTATTTACCCCTTGAGCACCTCAGTTTCCTCATCTGAATAATGGGGAGAATGACCTCATATTCCCAGGATTAAATGAGACAACGCATATAAATCTTACAGTTGTCGATTCTTATAATGTCCGGAAGCAACCCTGCCATTTATTACTGTGTGAACTTACAAATGTTTCTCTGTGTCTCTGTTAGGGTTTGCCAGATTGAGCAAATTAAAAATCGAAGGTCGTTCAATTAAACTTCTATATCAGATAAACAATAAATGATTTTTAGAATGAAAGATACCCCAAGAAAAATTCAGAATATACTTTTGTACTATAAGAAGTGTCTTTGTTGTTCATTTGAAATTCCAACATAACTGGAATTCCTCTTGGATTCTATTGGACAACCCTTGTATCAATTCTCTTATCTGATAAATAAACATATTCACATTTATCCTAGCTAACTTGGAGGGCGATTGTGAGCATGATCTGAAAAAAATATACACTCAAAAGCTTTGTACAATGGTCCATGTGATGCAGACATGAAGAAATGCTCTCATTATTAGCACGGATGTTGTCATTACTGGTTCACAAGTAGGTTGAGGAAGGTACGATGAGAGTCAATGAGAGGATAGATTGTAAGTTATAGGCCAGTTAACCTGTTCACCCCTTCTCAGGGGCCAAGCACCTCTGGGTTACTTGCAACTGACTGCCTTTTCTCATTAATATGCATGTGTGGATATCACTAAGTACTTTTTGTACTCAAAACAGGAGAAGAGTCTGAGGAAGCTTGTGAAGGGGACTGCCAACCTTTACACAGGGAGGGTTATTTCTTTTTTAATTAAATTTCTAGACATGCAATTTGCCTTTTCCAATGTATTAGGTTTTTCATCAGTTTTTTTTTCCCCCTCGTACAGTGGCAAATCACGGATGGCTTATTACAGGAACAATCATAGGAGGGGTCATTTCAGGGCCCACTGGTGCCAAAGCTGCATTTTAAGCATAAATACTTCTTTGACAGAAAATTCTAAGTGAAAAGTCAAGGAGATTTTTAACTATCACCCACCAGGCACATTCAGGAAAGGGAAACACCCCAATTCTTTTCGTTTTCAAAGAAAAGAATGTAAAACATTTCCATATCTCCGTGTAGCTCAGAACTGGATCCCGAAACAAAATGGGCTGCAGCAAATAACTCAGGCAATTTCTAACAATATAATAAATAAAAAGGAAATGTGACTCGTGCCTCTGTACAATGCCTGATTTACTATTCTGTTCCTTTATTAAAATAAATAATTCATTATGTCACGAACACAGTCAAATCAGTTATTGGTGGGATGCAATTCAAGCAAGTCTCAGTCATATAACTGAATTTTTGTTTTCAAACCAATTCTAGTAACTTCACTTACGTGCTGCCTCGGAGATGGACGATACATAGAGCCAACAGTTGGAGCAATCAATTTGGCGATTTCCTACAACATATAGGGAAATAAATCTCTGGGGCCTCCTTGGCCTTTGACTTTAGAATGCAAAAGCCCTGGGTGAAGAGAACGGGGCCCTGAGCACCAGCTCAGAGGCACACAGACTCCAAGCCAGTCCCACCACTGAAGGGAATTGGTGATTTCCCTCTCTGAGGTCTGAGCCTCAGCTGGCAGGCACAACACACAGGATAAAGCTCTCTGTGCCTTGATACCTGGGCCATCGCATTTTATGGACACAAATTGAAGATAAGATCTTGTGATGGAGTCTCGGGCCACAGCTCGGAACCAGCCCATCAATGTCAGGTCCCCTTAAGTACCCCAGGCTGCCACTTTGCAGCAGTTCCGGTGGATAAAGGTTCTGGCGGGGTCAGTGCTCCAAGTGAAGCTCAGACTCTCATTTGCCATAAATGAAGGAGATGGGAAGTGAGCTCTGAGATCTCCAGACTAATATTTAGATAATTGCAATTTATCTCATCTTAAGGATCAAGCTGATTGAACCTGAGCCGAGTTGGAGCTGGGCTGTGTTTATAAGGCCTCCTTCCGCACAAGCTCACAGTCTAGAGGAAGAAGAAAAGTGAGAGCTGAGATTTCTGGCAGACCTTGGAACTGGGAATGACCAATCCCAACAACAATAATAACAGGAATAAACCATTATGAAATTGCAAATGCTCTCTCTCCAGGGCTGAGAAAAATTAATTTCCTATTTGAGCCCCATTCACATAAATACTCATAATGATGTATCCGAATCCAGACTCTGTTAAACCCTGAGCCCACAGTACCTGAGCCAACAGCATGAGTCTTGCATTTAATCGGTTACTGTAATAAACATATAAAATGTTTTGGTTTTTTTTTCTGTGAGAGGACAGAGCAGTGGCTACATAAAAGGACATCAAATGACACATCCTCCATCTCCCAGCAAATAAAAAAGCCATCAGCTCATAACAAGGCGGTGATAAAAGGTGCTGAGGCCAGTAAGATTAAGACTTTGTAATAAGGTTCGGGCGCCAAAACTGACAGCCATTTTCTTTTATATTTATCATGTCCTCACATTGGGGTGAGAAGCCATGGCTCTGTCCCATTGCTGGGTAGAATTTATAGCAGCTCCATTATTAGGAGATTGCAGTGAAATGGGGTAGAGGTATGGTTTTCTGAGGACGTTACGATAGCCTCCTACATTATACACTTGACAGGTTTGTCAGCTCTTAGTAACAAGCCTTGTAAAGTACTTTAATATCATTAGCACTATTTTCTTAATGTGTCTGCTCTCCTCAAAGCCTGAAAATATCATATATCATAGGCTGGAGGGTAGCACGAACTGCTATCTCCCCTTTTCTGGCTTCTTCAATGTGATTTTATACTAACACGTCGAGTTGATATTTTAATCAAAATAATGCAGCCATTTTCATTTATTGATTATCAAGTAAATAGGTATGAATATGTAGTTAGGGGTGGGCCACCCTTTTAGAGAATATTGAAAGTACATAGCAAATGGCTTTCTGTGGTAATGTCGCCGCCTGCCTATTCCAGTCATCTGATAGGTGCCAGGGGACTTACATCCTGTCCCCCTTGAGGCACCTGCCTGCAGGAGAGAGGGGCCCAGGCCAGAACCAAAACTCTGCAAGAACTTTCCAGACAGGCAAGGCCTAAATCAGACGCCTTTGAAATTCTGCACATACATATCTCCCTTTTCTGTAAACTAGCCTAAATTACAATCTGTTCTGGTAGTTCATGGTGCATTTCAAAAGGACCCACATTTATTTTGGGCAAATCCTGCAAGGCTTTTTCCTGCTTGCAGTGATGAGCATATTGACTTAAGAATGTCTATCTACATTGCTAATGTAAACCCAGAGACAGAAATCCTGGGAGTTGACTCAATAGTACAAGGGTTTTATCAGTGTTCTAAGTTTCAGAAATAAGCAAATTATTGCTTTGTGAATGTAATAAAATAATAAACTTCATTTATATCTCAGTTTTGAAACAAGACATACATTTAATAACATTATAAATATTATCATATATGACCTACATCATGAAAATCTAATTATTGTCAGCCTTAAATCTAGATGAAAAATAAGAAGGGACACACACACACATATACATAGATAGTCAAAGGGGATTTTGTTACTATCCAGTAAACTTCAAATTGTTTTATAATTTAAAAGACAGAGTCAAATGCAAAGTTTGGTTCTGTTCTGCAGTGCTAGCGAGACTTCAACCTCATGTAGATGATGTCATCAATGTTTACTACACATTGCACCAAAAGTATGTCCAGCTACTGGTCATGGGATGGGTTCCCTACTCCTCGTCCCTGAATCACAAATGAGAAATCCGGAGGTTTCTAGAGGTTTCCTTTTGGTGAAAATCATTATGTCTAGCTCAGGACCTGGCACATAGTAGGTAATTGATAATATTGGTTGGAAAAGTTGAACAAATGAATCTATCATTTCCCCTGTCACTTATGGAGATTTCAATTCCTAAACACCCACGGCCAGGTTAGGGTACTTATTCAAAAACAAACTTGCGCCAGATGGCAGGCGCTATGACATCGTGATCTCAGACTAATCCAGTCCAGGCCTTTCTTTATTAACTTAACATACCAGCTTGTGTGCGGACCACGTACAGATGATCTCTTGACAAGAGCACCACGTATTGGCAAATAGATACCACTAAGCAGTCTAGAACGTTTATTAACAAGTTATTTTAATGAATCTGAAATATTTATTATTGGATACTTAAAAATAATTATTTTGGGAATAAGAAGATTAAAAATAACCCAAGGACTTTGACTTTTATCCCCATCTTTGCATGTGATTTTTAAGTTCCTTAGTTATGCAAATATGCCAGGACATATTTCACAAAGTGGTGCTGTCGAGTTTAGCTGTCAGGTTTCCTCAATTTAATAATAGTTTGGTGTCAGTTTGTTTAGAAATACCCACCTAAATTCTATACTCCTATTTCATTTGCCTAATTTAGGTCTGAAAACAATTCACACTTTGGACCATCTTTCCATCTACCGAACATGAAAACTGGGCAGGTCAAACCCATATTTTTGTCTGTTTTTATAGTCATTACAATAATAGCTTATGATGGATTAATTATGTAGTAACTAAGGCTAATTTTTCTTAGAATGGAAATGATCGAATCGTGTATTTTTCAGTGAAGTCTGGTCACCACATGAGGACCTAACCTAACCTTTTTTTGACGACTTTATGCCTCATGATCTTAAAGAAAACCATTAATTTGATGTGCTGAGGAACTGTCCTGCCAAAGTGCTCTTGTTCATACAGTCTCATTAACATGAGTAGGTTTTTAATATCTCTCAACATGGGACTGTTCCTTGGCAGCTACGTGCCTACTCATAAAATCATTTGGTCTATTTATTGCTAGAAATCATTAAGAATTTGACTTATTTTGCCCATAAATTTACCAGGCTTATGTCATTGGATCCAAAGTGAGAAAATAGCTTTTGACTAAGTCTTCGTGTGTAAAACCAGATTAATTAGTCAAAATCTTTGTGGATTTCTGGACAATCTGTATCTAAACAGCTTTGCAGCTTCTTAATACTGTTGCATTGATATTTGTGGTATATATATATATATATATATATACACATATATATATACACATATATATGCATGTGTATTCACATATAGTAGGACCTCTGGGGACTGTAACAAACTAGTCAATATACAGAGGTGGTCAACATAAGGAACTGTACTGATGTGTACATGTTGTGCATGTCTGGTCTATGAAAATTACATCACCTTAAGGATATGATCAATATAGAGAGGTGGTCAACTATGGAGGTTCTACTATATACTGTATATTGATATCTTAAAAAACATTTTTGGCTAGGGAGAGACTGCCCTTCCAAGGACTAGCACATTCTTAGAGAGCAAAGACTCAGCCAAAAGCATGCCTTTAACATACAAGATGAACAAATCAGAGCTGTATCTCCTCTCTCCGGTTCTTACACCTCAGGAGGCAATATTCCTCTTCCTTAACCATCCCTGGGTCAGGCAGTAAACAACTTTGGAGCACCCTCCTGGCTAAAAGCCTGCCAAACCATACACACTAACCAGTCCTAAACTATTTACCCTGTTCTGCCTTACCTTTTCCATACAAACCCCAATGCAGGCTCTGGCCTAAGCCTTTTGGGCTCATGTCTTCTGCCACCCAACCACCCTGGTGTCTTGTGTCTTCGCCATGGGACCTGAGTAGCAAGCCAAGCCTTCTGTCTCTAGAACTTGTGAGTAGAATAAGAAAAGTAAAACAGCTGGATGGGGTGGCTCACACCTGTAATCTCAGCCCTGTGGGAAGGAGGAAGAGTTGCTTGAGCTCAGGAGTTTGAGACTTGCCTGAGTGAGAGTGAGACCCTGACTCCTAAAAAAATGGAAAAATCCAGCCGGGCACTGTGGCAAGTGCCTGTAATCCCAGCAGCTTCCAGAAGATGAGGCAGCAGATGCCCACAGCCTAAGTCCGAGGTTGCAGTAAGCTATGATGCCACTGCACTCTGCTCAAGGCATAGGATGGGACTCTGTCTCAAAAAAAAAAAAAAAAAAAAAAAAGCAAAACTTCATTCAATGACAATGTTAAAGTGGTGTGTAGAGGGAGAAGATTTCAACATTACCTCGTTGGTCTTCCTTAATCATTATAACCAGAATTTTACTCTTTGAGCCTCCATTCCTAGACACACCTGGTTGGCACAAACCACTGTGTTTCGTCTACCTCAAACCCAAAGGAGACAGACAGGGAGGAAAGGGGGCCTCCTTATTCGTCCTCTGTCTCATGTTCAAATTCACCTCCCCATTTCCATTTTTAAGATTCTAGAAGCTGTAGGATGTTTTCAGTTGTTAAGATTGTTCTGAGAAAAACCCTGGCCACGCTTCTTGACCCTTTTGTGCTCAAAAACACAAATGTCTTTTTTTTTTTTTTTAATTATAGATAAAAATATGCACCATAGATGTGGCCCCACCCATTACCCTCCCTCCACCCAAACCTCCCTCCTCCCTTCCCCTTCCTTGGTCCTTTCCCCATAGTCTTGTGGTATAGTTGGGTTATAGCCTTCATGTGAAAGCTATAGTTTAGCTTCATAGTAGGGCTGAGTACATTGG
>CAUYPK010024955.1:0-31461 GCA_963574355.1 Loris lydekkerianus
GAGCCGGCTGGGACCTGCTAAACAACAATGACAACTGCAACCAGAAAATAGCCAGGTGTGGCGGGCGCCTGTAGTCCCAGCTACTCGGGAGGCTGAGGCAAGAGAATCGCTTAAGCCCAGGAGTTGGAGGTTGCTGTGAGCTGTAACGCCATACTACTCTACTGAGGGTGACAAAGTGAGGGAGGGAAGGAAGGAAGAGAAGGAGGGAGGGAGGGAGGGAGGGATGGCGGAAGGAAGCAAGCAAGCCAGAATAACATTTGATCACATATCTGGAAACCCTGTGGTCCAGCCAAGTCGACATATAAAATTAACCATCACCCCCTCTGAAGGTAGATACTCCCCTGATTTTTGCGTGCGAGGAGACTGGGGGTCGTTGGAAGGAAGGGACACAACAGTGTTGCTGAGTGGAGTCAGGCTACAATCCAACCCCAGCCTCTCGGAGTCCAGAAAGTCGGGGGTGAGATATACACCTGGAAAGGAAGTCCGGATCTCCCTGCCCACGTTAATACCCCCACACCAGCCTACTCAGTCAGCCACCACGTACTTGAGCCCTGACTGTACCCTGAGCTGTCTGTCTGGAAGTAAAACCTCATCTCGGAGTCAAAGCAAAAGCCTACAGAAAGGTTCGGCAGCTCTTCCGTCCCTCCAGCACTAGGGGAGGAGGGCGTCTGGGGGGCCAGTCCCTCTCCCGAGTGATACCAGAAGGGGGCAGCAGCTGGGACCGGAACGAGGCCTGTGTGCCTCTCCCGCTTCAAGGTCGCTTCCCTTTCTTGGGTGACCTAGGGGACCATAGGGAAGCTTAGGCACTCAGACATTGAACAAGCACTGACTTCAGACATTTTCCTTGCACAGGGGGAATGCTGAGAGGGGTAGTTCCAAACGCCACTTCCTTCAGCAGGACAGAGGCAGGAATTATTCCCTTAGGACAAATGAGAACTACGGAAAAGTCACATGGAAATGTCTCAGAGCCCAGCCTGCTCGCCCATGCACATTCCCCACCGCGCGATCTGTGCCTCTAGTACAGTTGTGGGTCCAAGTTTCAGCCCCTCAGGATGATGCTTCTTCCCCCATCCCTGGCCCCCAGGTTTGCCCCTAAACCTGCGCCGGGTGAAGCCAGCCGCCTCTGGGTGGACTGAGGGACCACGGGTGACACCTAGCGGCCAAGGCGGCAGGAGCAGCGAGAGTCGGAATCCTGGACAGAGGACACCCCAAGAAGTCTGTGAGATTTTCCAGGAGAAAACCCCTGGGTGAGAAAAGAAAGAGAGGCAAGGTAAGGGCTCATGGCGTCCTTATCAGAAGTCATGTGCTTTGGATATCAGAAGGAACGTGACCTCACATGGTACTCTAAGCTGAGCAAGGGGCACCTATGTTAAAAAGCAGTCTCTGAGCATTTTCCTGATTCCAGTTCCACAGAAAGGGACAAGAGTTCAAGGTCAGACCCCTGCCTGAGGCCCCCTTCACAGCCACACTCTGGGTGCTGCAGTGGGCATGGGTACATTGCCACAGGTACATGTATGTGGCTACCTGAATTAAATTAGTTAAGATTTCCTTAATCCTGGGCTGAAGCCATCCTTCCACCTCGGCCTCCCAAGTAGCAGGGACTACAGATGTTAGCCACTGTGCCCAGGGAAAGCATAGTTCTTCAGCCCCACCGGCCAGGTTCAAGTGCTCCTAGCCCCAGGTAGCACAGACTATACAGCATTTCCACCACTAGCAAGTCACAATGGAAAATTCTGGCCTGTGGGCTAGGAATTCTTTTGTTCAGGTGTTTTAAATATTTTCTTTTACCAAAGTTTTGTTTGGAAAGGAGAAAAGGCAGACAGGGTGAAACTGTCATCTCGTGATACTCAATTAGCAGGGAAGCACAGACTGACAAAGAGGCACTGACGCAAATTTGGCTTCAACTGGGTTTTTTCCGGATGCCACTTTCGTGTGCCTCCCTCCCAAGAACTAGAACCACGTAGGCATTTCAGGCTGCATTTGGCACTGAAGGTTAAGACAAGACGTTCTCTTCCTTCTTGCTTTCTCTTCAAGAAAAATAACTTTCCTCAAACTTAAGACAAAGAAGATGTTTCATGAGAACGTTTGGAATTCTCTCATTTGGGCTGAGCGAAGGCTCTTTTGGGATACACACTAGCCAGATTCTAAGCTACAAAAGAAATCCTGAACCAGGGGACGTTGGACTGGCCACCAAGATTCAATCATCCTGGGGGGTGTCTTGGTACCTCCTTTGTCCACTCACTCAACCAGCACCCACCACATGCCTGTCGTGTTCCAGGTACTATTCTAAGCTACAGGGATACAGCTGGGAGCTGAAAAAAGTCCTTCCCCCCTAGCACTTATATAGAAGGATGGGACCCACAATATAAACAATGATGTCGCTCAGTGTTGTGGATCCAGGCCAGCCATATAATAATAGCAGCAGCTGCCTCATTTTGAATTCTATAATTCCACTGCTTCCTCTGCTGCCAATGGATTATCTGTAATCCTCACAGCAGCCATGTTAAGGCTCAGATATCCTAACTGTCATCTTCCATACATGCAAACACAGGGAAGTAAAGCAAGTGGCTCACACCGCTGATAGCCGGGCGCAGTGGCTCAAGCCTTTAATCCCAGCACTCTGAGAGGCCAAGGCAGGTGGATTGCCTGAGCTCAGGAGCTCGAGAACAGCCTGAGCCAGAGTGAGACCTTGTCTTTAAAAATAGCCAGGCATTATGGAGGGAGCCTGTAGTCCCAGCTACTCGGAAGGCTGAGGCAAGAGGATCATTTGAGCCCAGGAGTTTGAGGTTGTTGTGAGCTTTGGCGTCACAGCAGTCTACCCAGGGTGACAGAGTGAGACTCTGTCTCCAAAAAAAAAAAAAAGAAAAGGAAAAAGGCTGGGCGTGGTGGCTCACAAGGGAGGCCGAGGCAGGTGGATTGCCTGAGCTCACAGGTCAGAGATCAGCCTGAGCCCGAGAGAGACCTTGTCTCTAAAAATAGCTGGGCATTGTGGTGGGCACCTGTAGTCCCAGCTACTTGGGAGGCTGAGGTAAGAGAATCGCTTAACCCTAGGAGTTTGAGGTTGCTGTGAGGGTAACAAAGGGTAACAAAGTGAGACGCTGTCTAAAAAAATAAATAAATCACAGCACTGATACAGCAGCAGCCAGTGTTCCTTTTTTTTTTTTTTTTTTTTTAGGTCTTAAAATTTTATTTATTTTATTTTTTTTTTTTATTAAATCATAGTTGCAACAGCAGCCAGTGTTCCAACTCCAGTCTCACTAATATCACATGGTAGTGGAAAGCATAGAGTGTCAACTATGTAGTGATTCTAGAATGCTAGGAAGGACTGATAGCTCTGCAGACAGAAAAACAGACAAGCCATAGACTTCCCTAGGGGTGGAGGGATACAGTATGCTTCACTCTCTAGCATAATGGTTCTCAACCTTCCTTAAAGGGCCCCACGACCCTTTAATACAGTCACTCATGTTGTGGTGACCCCCAACCATAAAATTATTTTCATTACTACTTCATAAATGTAATTTTGCTATTGTTATGAATAGTAATGTAAATATCTGGTATGCAGGATGGTCTTAGGCGACCCCTATGAAAAGGGTCGTTCAACCCCCAAAAGGGTCACGACACACAGGTTGAGAACTGCTGCTCTAGCAGGACAACAGAAGTTGCTGCAGAAACACAGAGAAAGAGCACATAAACCAGCTTCAGGGGTGTGGCATAGGTGTTATCAGGGAAGACTTTCTGGAGGAGGTGACTTGTGAATGAAGTCCTGAAGGGCAAGCCAAAGTGGGGACATAGACAATGTGGGGAGGAAAGGAAGGTTTGCTCACAAAAGGAACAGAAGTGCCAAGGCCCAGAGGAAAGAGGGTATTGAGTGTGTGTGTTCACTTTGGGGGAAGGAGAAATGGGAGCTTACAGAGGGACCTAATGGAAGATTTTACAAACCTGCTCGAAAGTATTCACTTGACTTGAAGGGGTTTTGGCAATTATCAAGCAATGCTGCAGATGAGAGCAAAGCGTCTACACCGGCAAGGTCGCTTGTCAGCATCTTGTAATGCCATCCACTGAAGAGCCCCATGAATATCCAGCCTGTGCCTTCACACCCAGCCCTTTGTGTTCACAAAGCAATTCCATGTCGTGTCCAGACTCTCAGGCTGTTGAAAAGCAGAGCTAGCCCTCTGCACGCTCAAGTCAGGACTCCAGACTCTATTCCATAGTCAGCTTGCCAAGCACAGGGGTTGGTTAGCTGATAATTTGGGGAAAAATTAAAAGCAAGAGAATTTCTGTTGGGGATGACTTCAAAAGGAACTGAGGGTGCCATCTTGGACTCTGGATGGAGGTAGTGAAAGTCTGGAGTCAAAAACTGGTGCACCTGGACAGAATTTGGGAAATCAGTCAGTTCTGTGTTTTTTAATTATGCAGTGTTCTTCCAGATTAGGTGGTCTTCATAACCTCTCTGTCGTTCTCCAGGTGGCACAGCCCATTGGGCTTATCAGAATTATCTTCAAGACTGTTTCAAACTCTACAGAGCCTGTCACTGAGATTCTATGTCCCCAGTTTGCCCCAAGGCATTTGCCCCTTTGTGTGCTCATTTGCTAGCCTCCTTAAAGGACATCAGTCTCCATGGGCCTCTGTGACTCGTGGGCACACAGCATCCAAGGGTGTGCTAGGTGGGGAATGCACTGAGCCACTGCTTTAATTGTAAAACAGATATAGTGGTGGTGTAGTGCCAACTTCGGACGGACCGTTGTGAAGACTCGGTGAACCAAGGCTCAGTGAAAAGGACTTCAAAGGCATCTGAGCCTGGATGCCTGAGGCACACATGGGCATTTACTCTTGTTAAGGAAAACATCAACAAGATCAGACTACTTAAAATTTTCAACATCTACATGTTAAATAACAATAATAACCAGAATTTAAAAATAAGAAACTGGGGGGAAATGGCAGTAAATACTATATATCCTGACTAAAAGTTCTCACACCTTCAGTAAGAAAAACACTAAAACCCCACAGTGGACCATTATAGAAACCTACTTGCTGAATGTTTTTGTATGACCTCATCCTATCCTCATATAACCCAATGAATCACACGATTGACCCCAATGATTAACAGTGACCATGGCAATGGGAACAAGGTGTTTATATTTTACAGCAGCATCAGTAATGTACAATTTTCAAATGTTGAATTAAAGACTTGATCTTCATGTCTTGATCTGTGGCATAACTCCTTCACCAATGGCTTAGGTGGCTAAAGGGAACTGACATTTTCAATCCTACAGCACCAGCAAAATGAAATTTCACACATTCCTGTTGTTTTTTATGATGTCCACTGACCTCTAGCTAATACGATATAATACTAAGTATATAGCTTAGAACTGCAAAAAGGAAGCATCTGGAGGTCCCTTGACTATGAATTCATGTACATTCATTCACTGTGAGATGAAGCCACAGCCTCTTCAGCATACTTAGCACCAGAGGTCTCAGGGAACCGAGGACCATGAAGGGGCCCAGCATCTCCCTTCCCCCAGATCAGGGCTCATTCTAGAGGACCGGAACAGGTTCCTAGCTCAGCCTCCCAGAGTTACACACTGGTGCTCCTGAACTGGGACTGCTCCTGAATCTGTCAGTTCTGTGTTTTTCATTTATGCTTCCTGGAGTCACCCTAAGACGGTTTGGGGGTGGAACTGAAAATATTCTGTTTTATACACAGTATTGGCTTCCCAGCCCTAGAGCTTTCTCCACTGTCCTGGCTGTCTCCTGTACTCTCCCCACATCCAGATTATGAGATTTGGTTGGCTGATTTGACCCCAGCTTTGAATAATCAAGATCCTTGCAGTGTACTAAGAACCTCCTGATTATCAGGCATCTACTAAGGGGGTAATCAGGTAGGATGTTCAGTTCAACAGCATAAGCCAGAAAAACCAAAATAATAGTTGTTCAGTAAGCCTGTAATCCTAGCACTCTGGGAGGCTAAGGAATGTAAATTGCTTGAGCTCAGGAATTTGTGACCAGCCTGACCAAGACCAAGACCCCATCTCTACTAAAAACTAAAAATAAAAAATAGAAAAATTAGCTGGGCATAGTGATACACACCCATAGTCCCAGCTGCTCACGAAGCTGAAGCAAGGGGATGCTTAAGCCCAGAGTAAGTACTTGTTCAACAAAGATAAAGGCTTATTTCTTTATCATGTAGGCAGTGCAAGGTTGGTGTGGCAGTTCCATGAAACTTTTAGGAATTCCAGATCCTTCCAATCCATCACTCCATCATCCCGAGGGTATGGTGCTCAGCCTCACATTGTGATACGACAACCACCTCATCCACATCCCAGGAAGCAGAAGAGAGGAGGCCATCAAGTAAAAAGAGCAAATAGAGATGTCATTGCTTTTTAAAATTTTTTCCTGAAATCTGCCACATACAATTCTACTTACACATCATCAAACAGAACTGGCTGGAAAACAAACAAACAAACAAACAAAAGGATGGAAAATGTAGATTTATATTTCAGGCAACCATCTTCTCAGGTAAATCTTGGAGCTTCTATTACAAAGGAAGAAGGGAGAACTGATATTGGGGATAGACAATTGGCAGTTTCTGCCACACAAGAATTATTTCATTAATTCTCGTAACAGTCCTATCAAATACCTTCTATTATTGTCTCCATTTTATAGAGAAACTTCAGCTTATAGAAGATCCTTGATACTCAAAACTCTGGCCATCATCTAACTGAAACTCATAAGACACTGACCCTGAGTGGCCCAGTCAAGCCACTCCCAAGTCTGACCCACAGAAACTGAGAGATAGTAAGTGCTTATTTTGTTTCACTAGTTTTGGAATCCTTAGTTTGGGGGTCATTCATTATGCAGCTACTCATACAGTGTAAGGTACAAAGTTGGACTCTAGAAAAAGTGCTACATACCTCCCTGCTGAGTATCACTATGGTCACCTTCCAAGTCCTCCCCTTGCCCATCTGGTGACCATAGTGATATTCGGCAATGATGTATGTAGCACTTTTTCTAGGATGAGTTCATGAACTTAATTGTGTGACCTCATATGTGTCCTCCCAGAAGACTGCATGTTATTAGGGAACTCAGGCTGTCCATGGAGTAGAAAAAACCTGGAGCTCTAAGTCAGGACACCTGGGTCTGGACTCACTTCTACGTAACCTTGGAAGACACGAGTGAGGGCTCCAGGCCTCGGAGTCCTCACCGTAAACTCTTTTGTAAAGGAAGGAAGTGGGTGTTAGACTAGGTGTCTCTCAGACCCCTTCCAGCCTTAATGTTCCAACTGTTAGAAGATGGGATCTGTGGGTCCTGAGCAAGCCCCAGCCAAGCCAGCAGCTGCTTTCTTCACAGCTGCTCACCCAGCTCCCAGCCCACACCCCTGTATTTTTCCAGCCCATTTTGTGCCCCCATAGCACATCCCTGCCTTTTGTCTAGTTCCAACCGGCAGGAGGCTGCTCTCCATCATGGCCAAGCCAGAACAATCACACTATGTCTTATAGGCCAAAGCTTCCTTTCTGTTTTAGAGACAGGGTCTCACTCTGTCACCCACCCAGGCTGGAGTGCAAGGGCAGGATCATAGCTCACTGCAACCTCAAACTCCTGGCCTCAAGCAATCCTCCCACCTCAGCCTCCCAAATTGCTTGAATTACAAGCATGTGTCAGGCTGCCTTAGACTTTTGTTCTTGATTTTCTTCCTGTCTAGAATATTCTTCCTTCTTTCCTTCCTTTCTTTAATTATTTAATTTTTTGGTTGGGAGACGGGTTGGGGAGGAGACTCACTATGTTGCACAGGCTAGTCTTGAACTCCTGGCTCCAAGCAATCCTCCTGCCCTGGCCTCCCAAAGTGCAGGGAGCCCCCTTTCTGATATTTTTAACTCCTGAGAATGGTTCCTGTAGTCCTGTCTCATACTTTCTTTGCACAACACCACCACACACACACACACACACACACACACACACACACACACATCATCTGTACTACTGATAGATCCAACCAATGCAGTCGAAGAAGGAGCTACCCTCTGCCAAGCACCATCCTGTGCCCCTGAGATGTTTTACCATCCTTGACCTCCCTCCTGTGTCTTCAGGTCTCAGTTTGGATGTTGTTCCAAACCAGGAAAACTGCCTTGCCCCCGCAAGATATTCCCAACACATCCTGAACGTCTCTATGAATTGATGACTGGTGGGTAAGCTGATGCCTGGATTCAACCTCCCAAACACTAATCCACAGCTCAGGCTGGGCTTGTCTCTGAGAATACAAAGAGGAGGTTATGGGGTGTGGGTGAGGAGGTGTGTGACTGGATGGCTTTATCCCACCAGACACCCTGAGGTCTGGGGAGAGCAGGGAGTTTCTGCCAAGTGAGCCCCCACCCCAAGCTCTCTAAAGCCCCTCTTTCCTAAGGCAGCCCCCAGACCTCCTTTAGTGCTGCTGCCCTCACCGTTTTGTGGATGCAGCTGGTTAGAGACGGAGGCACCTGCTCCCCAGGTCAGAGGGGGAAACTGTGTTTCTGTGAAACTCCAACAGGGACCACGGGAAAGAAAAATGAAGCCCCAGAGGTGCATGTGGAGTATGAGCGTGTGTGTGTGTGTGTGTGTGTGTGCTCGTGCCACTGTGAGGAATCTCCCTGTGCTGTGACACCAAGTCAATTCTTCTGCCTCTGGCTAAAAGTGAGAAGGGGATTTCGCAGCCTTGTCAGATGCAGGAAGCAGCTTATGGGACAATGGAATGGTCAGTAGTGTCCCCCCCACAAAATTCACATCCACCCAGAACCTCAGAACGTGACCTTATTTAGAGCTTATTTGCAGTTATAATTCAAGACGAGGTCCTTCTGGGTGAGGGCGGGCCTAAATCCAATGACTAGCGTCCTTACAAAATGAAGGAGAGGGAGTTTAGACACAGAGAGACTCAGGAAAGAGCCCTGTGACTGGGGGGGCGGGGTTAGAATGACTCCTCTCTACAGCGAGGAACTCGGCCGCAACCCTGCGGAGCTGGGAGAGACGCAGGGCGCCGACGCTCCCCGGCTTCCAGGAGGAGGCAACCCTGGTAAAGCGCTTGGATTTGGGGTTTCTGGCCTGAACTGTGGGAGGAAAAGTTTCTGACGTTTTGGGTAACTAAGTTTTGGGGAATTCATTACTCAGTGATGGATAATCCATACAGGCCCTGGGGCCACGTGCAGGACCCTGCGCAACGCCAAGTTCTGACAGAGGCACATGAGGAGACAAACGGGAGAACCTCAAAACAAGGAAGCCGGGAAGGGAAGGCGAGGGCCAGCTCTTGACAGAGACTCTAAGGCACATGAAGAAGGAGGCATTTTCTGTAGGATAGGAGAGAAATGGAGCTCCCGCCTGTAATCCCAGCTCTCTGGGAGGCTGAGGTGGGTGGATCATCTGAGCTCACAGGTTCAAGACCAGCCTGAGCCAGACGGAGACCCTATCTCTAAAAATAGCTGGGTGTTGTGGCTGGGGCCTGTAGTCCCAGCTACACAGGAGGCTGAGGCAAGAGAATTACTTGAGTCTAAGAGTTTGAGGCTGCTGTGAGCTATGATGCCACGGACTCTACCAAGGAGGACAAAGTGAGATTCTGTCAAAAAAAAAAAAAAAAAAAGTGAGAAATGGATGTATCAGAGACACCAGAGACGTGGAATGAACAGGCTGTGTCTGCTACTGGATTGAATGAGGACAACTGAAGGAGGGGCTTCTCTAGCAACTGAATGGAAAGGGGCATCACTCCCTGAATAGGTGGGCAAGGTGTAGGCTTAGGAGAGATGTGAGAGCAAATGTGGGGTGCCTATTGAACATCCAAATAACCAAACTGAGATGGCCAGGAAGTGATTAGCCATGCAGATCTATCACTGAGGAGAGACAGCGAGTTCAACTATGGAGCCAGAAGAGGAAGGAGGCCTGTATGGACATAAGCCCCACCCAGTATGGGGGCAATTGCTCCCCACAGCCACAGACAACACTGGATGCAGGGTTGTTTAGAGGTAGGTCACCTTGACAACCAGCTGCCATCTACTGAGCATCTACTACATGCCAACTGTCGCTCTATGCAGTTGTCCTTTGCTATGAGCAGGGGATTGGATTCAGGACCTTGCTGAGGTTGACTTCATGGATGTGGAACCCATAGGCACAGAAGGCCAAGTGTACTTTGGTTGTATGTATAGGACTGTTTTGAACCTGATAATCCTAATTTGGTGCCCACCTACGTAAAAACCATTTTGAAAAAATTTAAAACCGTTGTAAATTGTGGAAAAATAACTAAACCTAAAAGTTAAAAGCATTGGACTTGAATCCTGGCTCTGCTACTTAATAGCTGTGATCAAAATACATGTCTCAGCCTCAGTTGTATCATACCCAAAACAGAAATAATAATAATAATAATAATTCTGTTCTCTGTGTAGCTGTGAAGAGTAAGACAGTTTCTGTGAAAGATAACTTACGTGATGGGCTCTCAAGTACAGTTTGCAGGAAAGTAATATCTTTCTTTTCACTGGGCTGAGATGACATATTATCAAATGTGGTTATGGACTATCAGTCAAAGCTTAGAATTCCCCCCTCTCTCCTGCCTTCTGTCCCAGCACTGCTGACTCTTCTCTAATGCATGGATGTCTGAAGGTAGTGGCCTCCTTCCGCCCTTCTCACAGTTCTAAGCTACTCCTTCCATCACTGTAGCCCTCTGCAGCCGCCTTATCAGGCGGCAACCCAAGCAGGCCTTTGCTAAGCATTGATTTAAACTGCACTCAGGCTAAAAGAGAACTGGGTTGTAATGGTATTTGATTTATATAAATGAAGCTATTAATCCACAAAGTTAAATTTAGTACCTGTGGATTAAAAACTTTCTCTAGCTACATATAGCATCACAAGCCTGTAGTCCTAGCTACTCAGGAGGCTGAAGGTGGAAGGAATTCTTAAGCCCAGAAGTCTAAGGTTGCTGTGAGCAGTGATGGGCCACTGCACTCCTCTCTGGGTGATACAGTGAAACTGTCTCAAAAAGAAAAAAATCCTTGAAAAAAGAACAATACAACAATAAAAATAACACAAATAAAAAATAATACAGTTTAGCAATTATTTGCATAACATTTACATTGTATTAGGTATTATAAGTACCTGAGAGATGAAGAAAAGTATACAGGAGGATGTGCATAGGTAATATGTAAATACCAGGCTATTTTATTTTGGACTTAAGCACCCCAAATTTTGGTATTAGGAGTGTGGTCCTGGAGCCCATCCTCCAAAGAGAGAAATGCCTGTATTTGCGTTATTGCATTAGGCATATTATAAAAATTCCAAGATCAAGCACCACGGTAATAAAGAATGAGAGAAGAGAAGGCAGCGAGATGCTTGAAAATATCTAGGGAAACACACTTGAGCCCAGACAAAGGCTGCACAACTTGCAGGAGTTTTGAGACAATGGTAGTGAGTTCTAGGATGATCAGGAACTGGAAAAGGCCACTGACAGCAATACCCGAAAGAACCATAAGATGGCAGCATTACTCCAGGAGTCTCTCCCAGCCCCGCCCACCCGAGCAGCTAATGCCTTTCTTTGTGCACAGAATTCCTCTCCAGCGACTATCAAGGCCCTTCTGTGTTTTCTGTCACTTCAGCTTCTGGCCTTACCTTCCCGCCACTTTACCATCACCACCCCCAAAATAAAACTCTATGAATCTATTGCTTTTTGTTGCACTTTTTAAATAATGTTATGATCGCTGCCTTCAATTGCAAAAACAACTGGATCAAATGTTTTGCTTTAATGAAAAGTATAAAATAAATGAACCAAAACCCATGCGAAGTTTATCGTTTCCATTTCGTGAGTGAATACTCACGGGGAAGATTTCCAGGTAAACTATGTGTCGCCAGGCTGGAGAAGATCAGAGACAGAAGTGCCACATGAGACAAACATAGCTCCTAAGAATGGGAAGGACTGCCAGCCCCTTAAAATGTGCAGAAAAGGAGGCTAAGCGCACTCAGGAGAGAGTGGAGAACAAAAACCCAAATGCCTTACTTGTAAACTTTTGATTATGGAAAAAAGCCAACAAAACAAAAGTAAACAGAATGGTATGACAAACCCAGATACCATCTTAAGGATTGTCTGAAACTGTAAACCAGGAAGGAGGCTGCCAGGAAGATGTAAGTCTCCAGCTTCACCACAGAAGTTGCCAGCACCTTGGATCTGCCTCTCTCCAGCCCTTTAAAGTACAGATGCCTCACGCCTGTAATCCTAGTAGGCTGAGGCTCATAGATTGCTTGAGCTCAGGCATTCAAGACCTGCTTGAGCAAAAGTGAGACCATGTCTCTGCTAAAAATAAAAAAATAAAAACTAGTCAGGCGTTATGGCAGGTGCCAGTGGTCCCAGCTACTTGGGAGGCTGAGGCAAAAGGATGGCTTGAGTCTAGGAGTTTGAGGTTGCTGTGAGCTATGACAGCACAGCATTCTAACCTGGGGCAACAGACTGAGATTCTGTCTCAAAAAAATAAAGTAAAATATAGTCCTTGAAAGTGAAGCCTTTAAACATAAAGCCCTCAAAAGAGAAGGGACAAACCAGGTGGAAAGCTCTGATCTTTAAGAGCAGTCAGAAAAGGGAAGTGGTGGTGATTGCACCCACTTGTGGCCAGACTCAGGAAAAGATGATACCCACGGGGAGGGGGGGGGGGAGTGAGCAGTCCAGACTGAGGGGGAGACATACACACAGTCCCCCCAAACTATAGCCTTCAACTTCCCCAGCCACTGTTTCTGGTCATGGCCTCAAAACGTTCAATCCTAAGGAATGAGTAATTGATTTCAGCACCAGAAAGCATCTGAATCCTTGCTTAGTCTCCTGATAGAGGTTTTTTACCTGTTAGAGATCTCTGAACTTTCCTAAATTATGTACGGTTTGAGGGTCTCTATCCAAAATGCTTTGCTCCAAAAGTGTTTTAGATTTCAGATTTTTCTTTTTCAGACTCTAGAATAGTTTCATTATCCCAGCTCAGTGCACCTAATCTAAAATCTGAAATGCTCCAATGAGTATTTTCATTGAACACGATGGTGGTGCTCAAGAAGTTTTGGATTTTGGAGAACATCAGATTTTGGATTTTGAGATGAGGGATACTCAATCTGTACCTGGGCATTTACCTAGATGGAAGATCTGTCAAAGTTCTCAGAGACCACCCCTTGTCCCACCTACCATGGCCAAAAACAGAAGGCCTAAAAAAGACTAATGACACTGATGCTTATCCAGCCTTTCTTTTCTGATGGTCATATTCTTTTGAATACTTTAACTTATAAAATGTCATAGTTTTTTTTAATATACAGATTTTCCTGCTAAAATAATTATGATTTTGAAAAGTCACAAGATCTTTCTAGTGATTGGCTAAAATCCAGTACAAATGAACTGTTTTATATATTTGAGACTTTATATCTATTGGTGTAATAATAGAACTTTTAATTAAAAAAAAAAAAAAAAAAACTGTGGGAGGCCAAGGCAGATGGATTGCCTGAACTCAGGAGTTTGAGACCACCCTGAGCAAGAGCAAGACCGCATCTGTAAAATAGCCAGGCATTGTGGTGGGCGCCCATAGTCCCAGCTACTTGGGAGGCTGAGGTAAGAGAATTGCTTAAGCCCAAGAGTTTGAGGTTGCTGTGAGCTGTGATGTCACAGCACTCTACTGAGAGTGACATAGTGAGATTTTGTCCCAAAAAAATAAAATGAAAATAAAAATAAACTGTGTTTAGGTACTTTACACTGGAAATATTTAGATGTATTAATTTAACAGCTCTGAGAAGAAACCAACAAATTATTTTAAACATATTTAATAACAATGGTACCCAAATTCATCAAGAAATGAATTTGGGCACATCTGCTTTAGATACATTTTCACTGTAGATACTTCAGAAATCATTTTAGAAACAGACACAAACATACATATTCATTCACAGAAAATGCCATTTACAGTTTTAATATCAGTCATCATAGTCAGTTCACAAAAAAGCATAAAGTGCAAAAGCTCCATTTTCAAAGGCCTTAAATCACTCCCAGGCAATGGAAATTCAATTTTACCATAGCCAGTGGTCACGCCATTCTCATACAGCACACCCGATGTAAGGTATAAAATAAGGTATATATCTGAAAATACTACATTTGCTCTGGTTGCATATTGTGGTTATAAAATAGTCTTAAATACAGTTTAACACACAGGGAAGGATACAATTCAAACGATTAGTCCCTTAATGTAGAGGCCATTTTTCTTTAATCTGTAGGAGAATGATGTCTATAAAAATCCATGGAGAATCCCAATCTGGCCCAAGACTTCTCTCTGACCAGGTGGATGGAACAAGGGCACCCAGACAAAGCCTGGGCTGTAAAAGGTTTTGAGTTCATTTTGGGAGAAAGGAGCTAGGAGAGGGACCCTGGCTGGGCAAGCTTCGGCTCTCACCTGCCCCCTAGAGCTGCTTCCACATCAGTCCCAAGGGATAAGGAGCCAGGGAAGGCTCAAATCCCAGTCCCAGAGCCTTCAGCCTCGCCCTGGCTCACTGAAGCCTGATGAGCTGGTGGGAGAAGTGTTTACGCGCCTAAGAAACCCTCTCCATGGGATAGGTGGCAGCATCTCTACAAAGCCTGGGTTTGATGACCGTCAAGCTTGGTCCCCCAGTAGAACAACTTTCATCTACAACTAATGTTTTAGGCACTCTTCATTGGACAGGCACAGTATTTCCCCAAATGTAGCCCATTACCAAAAGGATTCAGACTTCTCATCCCCACATACCTTAAATGTACTCACTAAAGGGCTGGCTTTACAATAATCAAGTCATAAAGGGGAGAAAAGGTTTATCTTCTAATAATCAACAATCAACACTCTAAGAATCACTGACTAGAAGGATCCCTTGGTAACAGTAATGGTTTTTTATATCCTAAATCCAGTTCCTACTGGGTATGGATCTTGGGCAAACTAACCAGAACAAAATCTGACAGCCAGGCCGAGTAACCTCTGCCGTGATCTTCCTAACTCCTAAATGTCTAATGAGGGGAAAGAAGAAGGAGATTCCTGATTGTACATCAATTAACGAAATAAGACATTTTTTATAAATCTAAATATATCAAAATCTGTGAAGTCACATATTTAACAGCTATTTACTGTGACTCATTAATCCCCGTGCAGAAGCATATTAAAAAGTAGAACTCAGTATATTATTTCCTAGGGCTCATTCATGCTCAGCTTGATTGAAAATGAAGATTCAGTAGTAATTCTTAGATCCAGTGATGAGTATTTAAGGACACAGCTAAGTCTAGTGTATTCCAAACCTTGTCTTCCTGGAAAAAAATACATAGTTGGCATTTATATTCCATTTAATCTACAGAAAGAACTGTCAGCTCTAAAACACATGTATTTACAGTCATAATGGGTGGGGAAAAGATGAAACAGAAACAAAGAAATATGCCAAGATACCAACAATGGTTTTACTTGGGCAAAAGAAATACGGGTTACTCTTTTCTTCTTCTTCTCCTTCTTCTTTTTTAACTTTGCTGTAGTTTCCCAATGTCCTTTAAAGAGCATGTAGTGCTTTTATATAACATGAACGATACCACGAACCCAGCTTAAAATAAGATTGGTTCCAAGTCATTGCAGAAGTAAAAATAAATAATAAAAAAAAAATTTTTTTAAGACTGGTATATTTCTACTCTTGACTTATATCCATGCTGGCAAGTTACAGATTTCTGTTCAAAAGTAGAGTTACAGAGTTGTCCTCTTCAAGTATACCCTATTCCACATGCCTTTCGTAATCCTCATCTCTTTATAACCCATCTCCAGGAAGGGCACTTTGCTTTTCATATTAAAAGCATTTCTTTTGACATTTCAACCTACTTGTCTTCTAGAAGAAAGAGCAAACAGCCCAGTGCTTCCATTCAGGCCTATTCAAATACATCCAGCAATAGTATTTTATCCCTATTTCCAGGGAATGAAGGTGGGGGTGTCTCCAAGGCCCCCAGGGAACAAGTCCTTCACTGGATAGGAAGAAATAGTCCTTCCTTAATTGTTGAGACAATGCTCCTTTCAGTGAGGAACCCTCAAGACAAATTAAATCTCACATAAAAAAAAAAAAAAAAAATCCTTCTACCCACCCATTCTGCTACTTAATTGTGCTTCTAAGCTAAGACAGCTGGACAAACTTTGGAGCATTTTTATGCTGCTATACAGAGGAGACTACAATCTACACCTGATAAAGTCAATCTGAAATGAGAATGGTCTGATTGTCTCCCTTTAAAAACTTGAAGACCAGGTGGCACCTGTGGTTCAGTGGGTAGGGTACCTGCCCCATATACCAAGGGTGGCAGGTTCGAACCCGGCCCTGGCCAAACTGCAACACAAAAATAGCTGGGCGTTGTAGCAGGTACCTATAGTCCCAGCTACTCAGGAGCTGAGGCAAGAGAATCGCCTAAGCCCAGGAGTTGGAGGTTGCTGTGAGCTGTGACGCCACAGCACTCTACCAAGGGTGATAAAGTGAGACTCTGTCTCAAAAAAAAAAAAAAAAAAAAACTTGAAGCCCAAAAGCCTTAACAGCAGTTTTTTGTTCCATGAACCACCTAGGTCTCAGAGAGGTGCATTTGAGGTTCCACAAATGTTTAATGGAAAGGTCATTTTTGACCCATTTAACACCAAATTTTTCTACCTGGAAATCACCAATGTGTTAATTTGCATTTTCACTACCTGATATATTACTAAGTAAATGCTATAAATTTAATATTAAATAAATTGGAGTTAATAAAATATAACTTACTTCACACATAAAGATTTCTTACTGAAACAAGGTTCTGCTGCTAAGTAATCTGATGGCGAGAGGTAGAATAAAGAAATTCATGTTCAAACTCTAAACTCAGTTGCTGATTGGGTTCTTCACCTTGGATAACCTGTGCCATTTCTAACCACATTAAAGAGCTGGATGTGCCAAAAACTTGTCAACCCTTAGATTCTTAGGACAGTGACGTGACTCCTGTCCACATAAGGACACGCCTGTCCTGCCTTCGCCCAACAATGGAATGTTAAAAACCAGATGCCTGAGTTAAAATTATCCCTGAGATTGATAATTCCCACCTGATGCCTTGGAGACAGATTGGAATCTTTCATTCACCCCAAGGAAGAGGAGATAAGTAGTAGCCAGTGTCTCGTTAGATAAGAAAAATTCAGAAGGCAACGGCTTGGTCCTGCTGCACCAGCCACTCAAACCAGGCAGTGAGTGTGAGGTTACTGCCAGTACTCGGGAAGAGTGAGCAGTCAGATGCTCTGAGAAACCACAAAAAGCACCTTGCACTCTGAGGGTGAGGAGCGTAGGTCCTCAGGAAAGTCAGAGAAAGGAGAGGTGAAAGTTCTGAAGATAATTTCCAGAATACTAGAGCATACTGGAGGCTTCAAATAAGAAAAAAAAGTTTCCAAAAACTTCATGTTTGCTCCAAATGTTAAACCAGCACCTCCACCAAAATTGTAAGGAGCCCTTTGGTAATCTTACAGAGGTCAGGTCATAGGAGGTGGGTCTATTCTTCTGTGTATTTTAGGCTACTGAGCTGAGGCAGGAGAGGGGAGGCAGAAGTAATTTCAACACTTAAAAATTGTGCTCATCTTCAAGAACGGCTTACAGTGAGTACAGATTTTGGCACAGAGTGTTTTACTCGTTAGCTTTACCCTCATCTGAAAGTAAGTCTCCATCTCTCAGCAAGAGGTAGTAGTAAAAGGATTCACAAATGTTTGTAAAACCTGGGTTAGTTGAGAGTTGCAAGTTAAAAAGTAGCCTAGTTAGCCACAAGCCCTGTGTGTATTTCATTTGTTTAGTTTTGTCTAAGGGCAGTTTTCCCAAATGAAAATCTCTAGCACCTTCCATCGGAGTCAGAGGGTCTTGTCATTGCTGGGTCTATCAACAGTAGAGTTCACTCCAAGGTTGCCTGGGAATGGCAGGGGCTGTAGCAGGCCAGCTTTCTCCAGGAAGAGAGGCATTGTGGAGAGCTGGGTTTCTCACAGGACTGCTCTGCATGGCCAAAAAAGGATTCAACCCAAAAAGCCACAGCATCTAGCAATGAGGCTACAAAGGATGCACCTAGTGTCCCTAAGCCCTCTACTCTCCATCTTTGGGAAAGGGAAAGACACTCACTTCTGTGCCTAGGGGAATCCTGCAGTCTACAGACACACTAGTTAGAGCCCAAGGGAATAGAAATTTTAGAAGACGGGCCACACCCCAACTCATTGAACCCCCTTGGCTGTCTTTGCTAGCAAATGAAGCCCAGTGCATGAGGGAAAATAAGCAGAGAAGCCAGCCACCGCTTTGCTGTCATGTGATCTTGACTGGAGATTTCTTGTTGGCGCATAAAAGGGACACATAGGGGACACCGATGAAGGCCCATTTCTCACTGGGCCAGAACTTGATGACAGGGCCTTGCTCAGGGATCTCTGAGGCAGCATCAAAGTAGGCAAAGCACACACAGCCCAGGTAGGCCGCCAGGCAGATGAGGATGTGCCTGCAAAGGAGACAGCAGTGAGAACCTGACAAGCCAAGATTCTGCCTTAGGTTTAACCTGCTCTCCCAGCGGGCCAGTCCCTTTCCTGACTACAGCTACAGCCCAGGGGCCTCTTCCAATGAGGAAGGGATGAAAACAACCAACCACCCCTGGAAGAGCAGGATGATAAACCTTGAGTTGAGCAATTCAGGACTCACCTTAGAATGTTATAAAAATAATACTGCTTGACAATAGGAATAAATGCGCAAATAAATGCCTCAACCAAGAAGACTGAGGTCCAAGGATTTAAGACGGAGGTGCTAAGACAGAAATTACTGAACGCCTCTGATCAGATCCCACCATCTCACTTTAATAACTGGTTGTAGATATTTTATGCCCTTCACCAGGAATAAGTTTATACTAAGTAAATAGCTTCTATACTTCAGTAGGCAAATACCTTTTTTTGGTAAATTCAACCTCACTGTACTTATAAAGTTTTAATAGTAATTTTTATTAAGGAATGGGCCATTTAAAGGCATGTGATCCTTCCTTATACCCTGTACTGCTATACTAAAACTTAATCCCAGGTAAATTACAATACTTAAATATATTTTTGAACATATTTAAAGCAAATATTTTTTATATATTTTGGTTGAGGAAAGACTCTTCTTAGGATACAAAGTCCAGAAACCCTAAAGAAAAGACTAACAAATGTGACTACATGGAAGTTTAAAACCAATATGGCATGAACTCTCTGGGAGGCCAAGAGCATGCTGGCTCATGCCTGTAATCCCAGCACTCTGGGCAGCTGAGGTGGGTGGGTCATCTGAATTCACGAGGTTGAGACCAGCCTGAGCAAGAGTGTGACCCCGTCTCTAAAAATAGCTGGGCGTTGTGGCCAGCACCTGTAGTCCCAGCTACTCAGGAGGCTGAGGCAAGAGAATTGCTTGAGCCCAAGAGTTTGAGATTGCTGTGAGTTATGACACCACAGCACTCTACCAAGGGCAACAAAGTGAAACTCTGTCTCTAAATAAATAAATAAAACAATCGGGGTCAAGCTAGTTAGTGGTTGAGTGGTATGAACAAGACTGGCCGCATGTAGACAATTATAAGAGCTGGGCACTGCGCACATGGTAGTTCAATGTATTATTCTCTTTACTTTTGAAAATGTTGGAATTTGGCTCAGTGCCTATAGCTCAGCGGCTAGAGCGCCAGCCACAAACACCAGGCTGGGAGGTTCGAACCCGGCCCAGGCCAGCTAAACAACAATGACAACTACAACAACAATGAAAAAAATGGTGGGGCATTGTGGTGGGCTCCTGTAGTCCCAGCTACTTGAGAGGCTAAGGCAAGAGAATCGCTTGAGCCCAAAAGTCTGAGGTTGCTATGAGCTGTGACGCCATAGCACTCTACAGAGTGTGACATAAGAAGACTTTGTCTCAAAAAACATAAAATAAAATAAAAAAGAAAATGTTGGAGTCTGCATAATAACGACACATAGTTATTCAGACAGTGATTACTGTCTACTATGTGCCAGGCCTAGACACTGTATGCACATTTTTAATAAACAGAAACAATAGAGAAGATGGAGAAATTAAAAGGCACATTTCAAAACAGGAAATACACATACCAAATTTACATCAGAAAAGATGTCCAAAATACTAATTTTTTAAAAAACATAAAAATAAAGATAAAATATGCTAATAATTGTTTTCGGTCAGGTTAACAAAGATTTAAAAGAGTTAATAATATCCAGTGCATGTGAAAACGAGGGTGAAAGGTTCGTGAAAATGTGGGTGAAAGGTTCTCCCTTATAGACTTCAATAAAAACTGTTAACTGGTACAATTGCTCTTACTTTGGCAATATGTCTGACAATTTAACTTCTAAATGTTCAGGAGATAGAGTCAATATAGATGTTCACTGTAGATTACTTGCAGAAGTAAAAAAAACAGTAATAATTTCAATGTCCATTGGCAGAGAGGTTAGTTAAATAACTGACAAAGTGCCCATCATAAAGTACTAGACACAGCAATGGAGATAATGTATATGCACTGGTTAGGAATGATGTCCATATAATAATAGGTCTAAGCAATAGAGAGTTAGTGTTTGGTTAAAAAAGAAAAAAAAGGACCAGTTTGCATCATGTAATCATGTATTAAATGATGTGATTTTGGTCTTTGAAAAGCAGGAGAAATATATACATACGTACATATATATAGGTAAAATCTGAAAGGCTATACTTCAAAATATTAACATTATCTTTCTTTGGTAGATATAATTATGAAAGCCAATCTTTCTATACTTTTTTTTTTTTTTTTTGGCCAGGGCTGGGTTTGAACCCACCACCTACTGTACATGGGGCCAGTGCCCTACTCCTTGAGCCACAGGCACTGCCCTCTATACTTCTATGCTATTCAATTTGTTGTAAAATTTATGTATGTGTATGCATGTTCTTTTTTTTGAGACAAGTCCTCGTAGAGTACAATAGTGTCATCGTAGCTCACAGCAACCTCCTGGGCTTTATCGATCCTCCTGCCTCAGTCTCCCAAGTAGCTGGGACTACAAGTACCTGCCACCACATCTGGCTAATTTTTCAACTTTTTATAGTGACAAGATCTCACTACGCTGCTCAGCCTCATCTCGAATTCTTAACTCCAAGCGGTCCTCCTGCCTCAGACTCCCAGAATCCTGAGATAACAGGAGTGAGCCACTGTGCCCAGCCTATATGTCATTTTATAACTGGGAGAAAAAAATAGTTCAATTTAAAAAAAGAAAGAGCAGAAAATATACCAAATTCAGAAACAAATCAAATTTGAGCCAAAATTACTACATACTCTAAATTCTGAATTTTACTTAAATCACTACTGTGACAAGGGGACTTGGATTGATCAAAATAACCACATTGGCCGGGCACGGTGGCTCACACCTGTAATCCCAGCACTGTGGGAGGCTGAGGAGGGAGAATTGCTTGAGCTCAGGAGTTCGAGACTCACCTGAGCGACAGCGAGACCCCGACTAATGAAAAAAAAATGGAAAACCCCAGCTGGACGCCTGGGCAAGCGTCTGTAATCCCAGTGGCTTCCGGAGGCTGAGGCAGCGGGGTGTCTGCAGCCCGAGTCTGAGGTTGTGGTGAACTACCATGCCCACTGCACTCTGCTCAGGGGCATAGAGTGGGACCCTGTCTCAACAACAACAAAAAAAAAAAAAGTAAAGAAATAAAAAATAAAGCAACGAAAAATAACCACATTGAATGAAGTACATTTATCAAAACTCAAAAATGTACACTTAAATTCTGTACATTTTATTATCCAGAAAATAATACTCAACAGATACATAAAGCAAATAAACTTACTACTATGAGTTGAGGTTGAACCTAAAAAATTTTAGGCAATGAATCCTAAGACTGAAAACCCCAACTTGTACAGTTTTATTTTGGTTTGTCTTTTGCAAACACTTCTTCAAGTTCCTAAACCTTAAATTTGGAGTAGGTTGGGTCTCATGGTAAACATATACAAGTTCATATACACAAGACAATGTAAGCCAATTCTTTCAAATCGTGTATCTTTAGGTCATTTTCAGATGGAAGTCAATCTTTTTCTAAATCTGGATCTAAGAAAGATTTTCCACCTTTCACCACTGTAATTCCTCCTGCTTCTTACTAGCTTTTGCGGTCAGAAGTCCTAGAGAACAGAAAAGGAACTCCGAGTTTGGAGCTGAAGCGGTTCCTAGGAAGAAAGCCACTCCCGTCTCCTCAGCTTTCTGAGTGTAGCCTCTGTAGCCTGCATTTTTTTTTTCCCACTTAACAGTGTATCCTGAGCATTCTAATTCGCTATTACTGCTCCAAGGTTCACTATTATTGAATTCCAAGGTTGTTTTTATATAAACAGGTGAACCTGTTCAGTTCTCTGGTCCTCTGTTTCCACCTGTATAAAGAATGGGGGAGACTATTCCCAAATGACCCACGAGGCCCCACTTTCACCTGGCCACTCAGGCCCCAAGGGTGAAGTTCCTACTGAGGACCATCTCAGTCTTCAAGTCACATTGGTCCCCCACTCTCAGATCTAGTGAGAGCTCAAGGTATGGTGAGGGATTCAGTTTTCAAGCACCTTGATGCTTTAATAATGGAGCTAGAGGGAAGAGATTGCAGGCTGAAGCACAAGTAGGCCATTTGTTCTGCGTGCTTTCCCGACACCTGTGCACCTTGCAGGGAGAAGCTGGACCAGCAGCAAGTGCAAGGGCTGTCTCCCGGCCCCCTCCCACCCGCAGGGGCTTACCACACGCAGTGCAGGTAGGGGAAGTGGAAGGAGGACAACAGCTCACAGAAGGCTCGGTCACTGATCCAGCAGAAGAGGGCAAGGGTCCACCAGAGGCCCGAGAAGAGGCCCAGTTTAAATACACGCACATTGTCACACCTGCACGGGAATCCAGAGAGCAGCCTGGCGTCAGTACTGGTTTCTGCCTACCCCACTGGGCCCCTATCCTGTCCCCAGCACCAGTCCCTCTCATGTCCCCAACCCCTGGCGATGGAGTTCTCAATCAACATACATCACTGTACAGTCTCACGATGTAAGTTCTACATGTCCCACAGGTGGCTCACAAGGACACCCTTCCCCCCAGGTCTCTCCCCAACTCCCTCTCACAGACAGCTGCCTTTTGACGTGTTGTACCCTCATGCTTCATGCAGACCTAAATTTAACAGGGCCATCATCTTTTCTTCTTCCGCTCTTTCTCTTTCTCACACACCCCACATCCAGTTTATCAGCTCTACCTTCAAAATATCTCCCAAATCTGACCTCTTCCCCCAGCTCCACCTGGATCCACACCGCCATCACATCCACAGCCTCCTTCCACCCTCACCCTGACAGCCAGTTTGCAACCCTGTGCACAAAAGCCTTGGGCACCAGCCCCTTTACCCAGAGGCATGTGTGCGCTCACCCTGTTCTCTTCACCCTCTCCTGTGCCCATGTACTCCAGGCATTTCCCGCATGGCCTTAGTACTTTCTGTTTCCTCTGCCTGGAATGCTCTTCCTCCAGGTACCACGAGTCCTTGCTCAAATGTCACTCAGTACGCTCTTTCCTGACCACTATTTTTAACAATCACAGCACCCATCTCCACCTCCCTATTGCATCCTTCCCTCCTTTAATTTTCTGGGTGTCAATAATAACCCGTATGCCATCTTCTATGTTTTACTTGTTTATCTGTTTACAATCTGTCTTCATCCACTGACAGGTAAGCTGTTCCATGTAAGCTGTGCTCAGCTGTACCACCAGCACCTGGAACAGCGCCAGACACAGGAAAGGCTCTCCACACTTGTTGAGTGGAGGAGTAAATTCCTATATACCTGGGGGCAGAATGTTTTTCTGAAACAAATCCTAACAGTGTAAAGAAACTTTCAGTTGCTGTTTCCCTTCCTTGTTACAGAATTGCTCATAAAATGGGTGATTTCCGTTCCTGGACACCCAGAGGCAGTTGGTGGCTGAGGGTCCTCCCAAACCCTTCCCCCAGGGTCTCTTTCCCTCAGTGGACCACTCCTGAGTCAGTCAAGATCTCATAGGGGACCAGAGTCCAACACAACATCTGCAACCAAGAAGAACCAAGAATTCATTTGTTGAACAAGCAGATGTGTGTCAAAAGCCTGACTTGCTGATATTTTTCCCAGCTGCCCAACAGAAGCATCAGCAAAAACATTAATAAAGACAAGATGAGACTGCAGGTTCAGAAAGACCTGCTCAAAAACAACCCAAAGTACTCTTTTGGAGGAGGTCTAAAAGCATTCTTAGAAATTTTTTTGAAAGAATTAATGGGCACACATGACATAGAGATTACAGTCTTAATTAGGCACTAAAACAAAGAGATGAATGACTTCCATTTTCCTCTTGTCTTCACCACCTTCTCTCTTGAATGACCACCCTTTGCCCTGTCCCCTCACTCCTGACCTGCCTGCTCCCCTCTCTGGGCCCCCCTTGCTGGGGTTCCCCTCGCTGGGGCTCAGCTTCCACACCTCCTCACGCAGGTTCCCTGAATACTCTACCCCCATCTAATGTAGGTCTTCCCCATTGCATTCTCTCAGGCCATCCTGCCATTTTCCTTCATACACTCATCACAAGTTGTAATTATTTATTTATTTGTCATTATTTGTATAATTATCTAGTATTAAAGTAGCCTAGAAGACCAGTAAGAGTAGAAACTAAACATGCTTCACTCACCAATGTATACCCAATGCCTGGCCCCAGCACTGGTGTTAAATAGTTAAATAAATGCTTGCTGAATAGATGGATATAATTATGAAGGACAATGTTATTATTACTATTATTTTTTTTTTTTTTTGCAGTTTTGGCTGGGGCCAGGCTTGAACCCTCCACCCCTAGTATATGGGGCCGGTGCCCTACTCCTTGAGCCATAGGCACCACCCTATTTTGTTTTGCTTTGGTTTTTTTAGAGAAAGGGTCTTCCTCTGTCACCTAGGCCAGAGTGCAGGGCACAATCATAACTCACTGCAGCCTGGAATTCCTGGGCTCAAGCAATCCTCCTGCCTCAGCCTCCTGAGTAGCTGAGACTACAGGCATATACCACCACCCCCAGCTGATTTTTTAATTTTTGTAGAGAGAATAGTCATATTAAGTTACTTAACTGATCTTGAACTCCTGGCCTCAAGTGATCCTTTAGCCTCGGCCTCCCCAAATGCTAGCATTACAAGCATGAACCACTGCACTCAGAAATGGTTTTTGTACAGATGGTGTCTCACTATATTGCCCAAGCTGGTCCCTGACCTCAAGTGATGCTCCTGCCTCGGCCTCTCAAAGCGCTAGGATTACAAATGTGAACCATTACACCTGACCAAGGACAATTTTAACTGGACTCTAGTGATTTAGGCAGAATATTCCTAAAAGTTTTTTTTTTAATTAACCACATTCATTGGACACCAAATTCTCAGGGTCCATGCTAAGCACCATATGAGGCTAAATAAATAGGCCTCTTGCCTTATGATTTCAAAAGGTAAAATGAAAACTGACAAGAACAAATGTCAACACATACATAGACAATTTTTTAGGTACAAGACGATCCATGAACATCCAAAGCAATTAAACCTAGATTGGCTTAAGGAACATCCCAGAACAGAGAGCAATGTGCTGGAGATGCAGGACATAGGGGGCATCCACAGAGGCAGCATATCAGGTGGCTGTCACTGTAAGGGCCTGGCTGGACAAGGCTGCTTCTGAGGCAGGAGGGAAGCTCTGCCAGTTCAGGGTCTCAGCCACCAGTAACTTTTCCTTGCTCTGTTTCTAGAGGGAGCAAGGCCTGCTAAAAGCTGCTAACATGTTTATTTAGATATGGGGTTACATTGCCCCCATCAGGCTTCATTTTCACTTTTTAGGGCTTTTATCAAAATATCAATGTGAGTTTAAGTGAAAAAGTGAGATAAAGTCAAATATACATCAGGACCCTATATTTTAGGACAAAAATCTGAGCAGACTATCATCTCTTCTCTTCTTAACTACTGAGTACATGTATTCTCAAAGATTTCTCAATAATAAAATCACTCCTATAATTAGAAGACAGTATTCCTTCAAATATTTTAAATGCAGCGGAGTCAGTTGACAACGTGACTTAACACCACCAATTTCAGTAAATGTCAGGTCATGACCCCAAATCAGAATAAACTTGTTTTCTTGTGGCCTGAGAGAAGGTTCAGAAAGGGCAATGAACATAGGAAAAGGCTAGAAACAAGCATAGGAATGAAAGCTAAAGAGAAACAGAAAGCTAAAAAACAGTCCTTCCTCTATTTCCTGCCAGCCCAGGGAGGTGCAGTGGGAAACAACCCAGATGTTTAGGCCTAACAGATCACCGCTGGCTAGGACAGGGGATGTCCTGAAGGAAAGGCAGGGAGTGATAAGGCCATCCTCTCATCTGGGCATTTAGCAAAGCAGGGAAACACCATCTTTTCTTTTCCTTGCTGGGCCCCAGGGTGGGAACTGGGATATAGCCATGAACAAAGAGAGATCTCTTCCCTACTTGTGTAGAGTTTAGGACAGATGCTGGACAAAACAGCAACAGCATGATTTTCTAAATAGGATGAAGATGGGCACCAGGAAAAAGTTCAGGGTGCTAGGAGAACATAGGGAAGAGCAGAGTTAGCCAAGCAGGAGGTTCAGGAAGAGAGATGGCATGAACAAGGGCCTGAGGCTGCCAGGAGCAAGGTCTGATGAAGACACAGGTCAGAGTGGCTGAAGTCAGAACACAGGGGACTTCATGCGGGAGAGACCAGTCTACAAGGACAGAAAGAACATGTCAAAGATATCTTAACTGCAATGTCGACTGGTAGAAAGACGACTGAGAACAGAAAGATATTCAAGGAAAGGAAGAGGAAGCCTGGTTTCTGGCTTGTGCTAGAAATATTATGAAGAAAATCAGAGTTGGAAAGGCAGATCAGGAACCCAGTTTTAGACAAGTTGGATTTGAGATGTCTGTGATACATAGAATTAGACAGTCAGGTGGGCAGTTAGACACATGATGGTAGGTAGCAGGAAGGAACTGGGCCGGGACTTAAATTTGGGAGTTATCTGCTCACGGGCAATAATGAAAGCCATGGGAGTGGAAAGAGGGGTACAGGGAGTGAGAAAAGCCTGCAGTCCATACAGGCTACTGTAACAAAATACCATAGACCATGAGGCTCACAAACAACAGAAATTAATTTCTCACAGTCTGGAGGCTGGGAAGTCCAAGGCACCAGCAGATGCAGTGTTTGATGAGGGCCTGTTTCTCATAGATGACACCTGCTAGCTGTGTCTCATGTAGTGGAAGGGGCAAGGCAGCTCTCTGGGGCCTCTTCCATGAGGGCACTAATCCCATTTATGAAGGTTCTGCCCCCATGACTTATTCACATCCCCAAAGGCCTCACCTCCTAATATCATCACCATGGTGACTAGTATTTCAACATGTGAACTTGAGGAGACACAAACATTCTATATAGGACACTGAAGAGGAGCCTCCACTGAGCTGGCAGGAGAGGGTGTGACATCACAGGAGCCACTGGAAAGGACATCTCGAGGATGGGGAGCTGGGAGCTAATTGTGCAAACAGCCTTAAGAACAACCCATAAGATAAGGAGGGCTGAAAAATGATCACTGGCTACAGCCTAGAAGAGGGCCACGGGAACTGAACAGGGAGCAAAGGCCAGGTTGTAGTGTGTTGAGAGGTAAGGGATGGAGATAGCTGGGAAAGAAGTTTGGCTGTGATGTGCAAGGGAGGTAAAGGGAGGGAGCTGGAGACAGACGTGCTCTGAGTCCAGGTGCAAGGGAAGTAAAGGAGCTGGAGACAGATGTGCTCTGGGTCCAAGTTGAGTGTCAGAGAAGACAAGAGAGACTAAAGCGTGTTTTTAGCCCAACAGGAGGGGCCTTTAGAGAGGGGGGTACAACACAAGCTCAGTGCACAGGAATGGAGTAGGTATAGGAGAGTGGAGGAATAATCAACAGGTCAAAAGACTGACCTTGAAGAAAGCAAGGATCCTTTCCATGAAGCTGCAAATTGTTAATGTGATGATGAAGACCAAATAGCTGTAGTGATAGCTAGTTTTTCTGGGGCACAAGATTTTAAACATGGAACGGAAATTATTTCCTTTGTAATTCTTCACAAAGATTAGAGTATTAAAGGAAAACATGTTTCCCCATTTAAAGATCACAACCGTGACATTGAATTCGTTTAAAGTCACTGTATAATAATCTGCCCGAACCACTTGTCTCCCCCATTTGCTCTTGTTTAGGTCGTATGAACTTAAAGTATTTTCCCTTTTCTTAAAGCTATTTTTTGGCAAAATTATAGGCTAAAAAATATTATTGGACTCCAGAGTTAAAATGAAACTAGACTGCAAACTGTTATTGTGATGATGACCAATTAGTGACAGCAATGGGTATTTTTTAAGAAACACAGCTAAATCCACAACATTCTATTCACTTCAGGCCTAACGTGAGCCAGTAGCACTGCACTGAATGCTACAGGTGGAATCATTGCAGATATCTTCACCTGCAATTTAATTATGTGTTTGCTAAAGGGCTGCTTCAAGATCTGTTAACATTCAGGTGTCTGAGCAACATAGCAAGACCCTATCTCTACAAAGAACAAACAAACAAAAATCAGCAGACATGGTGGTGCACACTTGTAGTCCCAGCTACTTGGGAGGCTGAGGTAGGAAGATTCTTGATCCCAGGAGTTCAAGGCTGCAGTGAGTTAGAATGATGCTACTGTACTTCAGCTGGGTGACAGATTAAGACTCTGTTTCTAAAAACATATAAATAAAAAATAAATATCTTATTTAGGCTTCATTGCAGGACAATGAAATTTGAGAATTATTGTCTTCCATTTACAAATAGGAACAGTAAGACCCAAGTAAGTGAACTAAATGCTCAGAGTCTCCAAGCTAGTAGAAGGCAGAGCCAGATTCTAACTCAGGTCTCTCTAGACCCAACACCCAATGCTCCTTCCATCCTCTCCAATGAGCAGATGGATTCTCAAAGAATCCTGTGGCTCTGAGATAAGAAAAGTTAGTGGTACCCAGAAAACAACTGGGGAAGACACACAGAGACTTTCCGATTTTCTGAGGTAATGGGCACCACAGAAAATTCACAGAGCCACAAAGTATAATTTCTGCCTATAAAGAACACAACACCAGGGACAAAGAAGAGAAGAAAAGAAGACAAATATCTACATTTAAGGGAGAATCCTGTACAAACAGTAAAAAAGCACAAAGAGTTCAGGAGGAAAACAGGCTACAATACATTGCTAAGTGAGAAAACCAAATTTAGATTATCTTATAAAGGAATGACCTAATTTTTATAAAAATAGCTAGATTTTTTTTAAAAGACAGGATGGCAAAGAAATAAAAAAGGCTGGAAGAAGATACAATAAAAGGTTAATAGTCTTCATCAGAGGGTAAGTTTAGTTATTTTTTTAGTGCATAAAAATGATGAACCAAATATCAAGTACTATCAAATATTTATTTCATTTAATAAGTGATAACACTTTTCTTTTCTGCTTTTCAGTATTCTCCTATTTTTCTACAACAAATAAGAGTTACTTGATAAAAATCAATTTTTTAAAAAGGGTCATTATAGATGGGGGTTGTGGTAGGTGCCTGTAGTCCCACCCACTCAAGAGGCGGAGGCAAGAGAATCACTTAAGACCAAGAGTTTGAGGTTCTGTGAGCTGTGATGCCAGAGCACCCCACCTAGAGTGACAAAGGGAGACTCTGTCTCAAAAATTAAATTAAATTAATAAACAATAAAAGGGTCATTCGTGACCCTTAAGAGAACATTTCAGAGTGTAAAAGAGGGAAGCCAGACTGCAGGGGATTCAGGAATGAGACTAAGCAGGGCAGGCGATGGCTAGGGACAGCTCTCTGAAGAAGCCTGGCCTTTAGGGAACAGGGAAGCATGTCACTCTGCCTTATGCAGCAGACGGCAATTTGGACCTCACCGGCCATCAGATGAGGCAGAAATGTTGAGCTCAGGGCAAACCTGTTGCCACAGTGTCAAAAAGGATCCGAACGCTGGCTTCAGTTAAGGTAAAGTTTTAGCTCCATGAAATGAGAGGACGCTTTCATAAAGGGCAATGGTTTGACATGAGCTTCATTGAAAACCTTCTCCATGAGAAGAAACACAGCTTGATGGAAGTAAATGACTTCATTGAGTCTGTTGGACAGCAAGACAACCAATTATTTATTAAAGGCTACAACTCTTCCTTTCTGTATCCCTTTTATGGTCACACATTCCAATTTGCTACTCAGAAACAGGGAAAATGCTTCCTCCAGAACACTAAATATCCCCACGTTTTACGTATGCAGTTTACCATTGATCTACGGTTCTCCAACAGAGATGGCCTCCACACAGAGTCACCTGGACAGGTTCTTGAGGGTTTGAGGTTTTGTTTATAGCTTTCTTAAGGTATATTTCACATATCATAAAATTCTCCTATTTAAAGTATATAGCTCAGTGTGTTTTAGTATATTCCAAGTTGTTCAACTATTACCATAACCTCACTTTACAGTTTTCCCTACTCCCTAAAAAGAAGCCCTTACCTCCAAAATCGAAATCTTTGCATAGGCAGAGCTACACTTGTGCTCACAAATGCACTTCCAAGGGAGTTCTGACAAGTCTGAGTCTCAGAGCCCTGGTAGCTGACACTTAGGGAGAGTTAGCAAACACGTGTCAAGTGAGTGAGTAAACAACAAATGAGAGGCAGATTTGAGGCTAAGAACCCTCAGGCTCTAACACGTAATATCAGTGGTGAAGGAGAAAGCTGATTCTTAAAATTAAGGTTATTAGAGAGTAAGGATTAAACCTTTTGTTATTTATACAACTACCAGCTTTTTTACTTCAAGGACTTACTGCCATAGTTATTCTTCTAGCACCAACTTCAGTCTATTTCTGAAAAAAGTCTCTTACATCCTCGGTCCTTGAAGACTACTCAAAGAAGTCAACTAGATAAGATCTGACAAGATCCTTTAGCTGCAAGACAAGTTCAAACACTGTATTTCATCCACCTTGGACCATATCTGTTACTGCTAATAGGCAAAGCAATTGGAAAGAAAGGTAGGTCTCCTCTTAAAACAGAGGAAGAGAAAGCTGACTTGACACTTTACATAGAGCAACTATCATCACACAAAACTTCAATTAGAACACTTCAGTTAAGACATTCAATGTCCATAACAATGAGAAAAATCTCAAAGTGCATTTTTAAAGTGGCTGTAAAGAAAGGAAGTGTTTTCGATCTGAGATCGTGCAAAACAAGATCAAAACACTCCAAGAAGATCTAGAAAAGAAAAGAAATTTTAGAAAATCCCCTGTGGACGGGCCTACATGGTTTTTTTACCCTACCTTCTTCCCCTGCTACCCTTATTTACCCTTCACCTTTGGGCCCTGTATCCCCAAAAAAAAGGTTAGAGGCAGTTAAATCAGGTCGAGGTCCAATATCACTGGCTCATTAACCAAGAATCTAACTATTATTCTTCAC
>CAUYPK010024956.1:0-24547 GCA_963574355.1 Loris lydekkerianus
TACAGGCAAAACTTACTAAATGCAGAATACAAATGTTTACAAACAATAACTAAGAAAATGCCATGAAGGCTACATTGAACAGTTTGATGAGAATATTTCAGATTGTATATGAAACCAGCACATTGTACCCCTTGATTGCACAAAAGTACACAACTATGATTTAATAATAAAAATAAATAAATAAATAAAAGAAAGAAAGATCATAAAAAAAATGTATAGTGATTAGAGGGACTTTACCTAACAAATGCAATTAGTGTTACCTGGGGGAAAAAAAGATGTTGAAACGGAAAGCAACACTTCACATGAGATCAATACAGCATGCTCTCATTACGATGCAAACAACAATAACAAAAAATGTATGGTGATTGACAAGAAAAGATTGTGAGGCTCCAGACAGCCATTCATTATGTTCATTCCCCTGCTGCGGGGTATGATCTAGTCTTTCCCTCATCTTCCGGGCAGCTTAATCAAACCAGCTTTAGGATTCTCTTGCACATTGAATGAGGCCTACCAGAGGGCCTCAAACTTTTTAAATAGGGGGCCAGTTCACTGTCCCTCAGACTATTGGAGGGCTGGACTATAGTTAAAAAACAAACAAAAAAACTATGAACAAATTCCTATGCACACTGCACATTTCTTATTTTGAAGTAAAAAAAAAAAACCGAACAAATATAATCACACCGCCTCATGTGGCCCGCGGGACGCAGTTTGACGACCCCTGTGAAAGGTAACTGTGGAAAAGTCCAGAGTCAGTCAACCTTGGACTGGGAACTCATTCCTGGCATCAGATAGGGTTCTCTAGAAGATGTGAGGTAGCGGAGGGAGAAGTGCTCTTTACCTTGGTGCCTCCTCTTTGCTTGATCAGAATTTGTTAAAACACTACTAATTTCAGGTGCAGTACTCAAAACTATAGAGACTACATAGAGAAAAAAGATGCAACGCCTGAGTTTAAGGAGATCAGAATCTGGAAATGGGCTCCAATATTTACTCATTGATAAGCAGACCATCCCGACCCTATTGTGCTGGGTCCAATCAGGACTCTGCCCCCATTTGACAGGCCCTTGCCGACTTACCACTTGGCTCCACCTTGCTACCGTAGGCATGGGTTTATGATCCAGGCTGGCCAGAGTCTACTCTTGCATTGTTATATGGGTGTTATCCGTTCCTTACAGCCAAAGGAGTGAGACTAGTTCATAGATTGGTGATATTTGATCTACCAAACTATTTGACATTGTATAAAACCCAGCATGTAATTTTTTTTTTTTTTTTTCAGGGAAGGATTGACTGGTTCAAAGACGTTGTTATTTTACATTGGAACCAGTTGTTCAAATACACAGGTGTTGAAACCAGTTTTCCTCGTTAAACAACTATTATCTTTACCAGCTACTTCAACAGGGATCTCTAGGAAGTCATCTTAAACTTACATTAATGAGTTCTAAGGAGCAAGAATTGTGTCAAATTGTTGGCCAAAAGTTACCACACACTTAGAGATACTGTGCTCTGATTTGTGAGTTTCTTGGGTGGTGGAGGGGTTTTGAATCTAGACCCTAAAAGAAACAAGATTCCCAAGCTTAGAAAGGAGAAGTGGTCATCTAGAAAAGCAAAATGCCAGCTTTACTTTTTTAGTCTATAAAATCAGGTACATTCTCATTATAAAAGAGCTAGAAAAAGTGTGTGCTGAGTTTTTGAAGCCATTCTCCAAGATTCATAGTGTAACACATTCTTTTATTAAAGTCTTTTTTTTTTTTTTATGTTTTGCAGTTTTCTTTTTTAAGGTATAATTTTAAAGCCTTTCCATTTGAGCCTGAAGAGAAGAGTTGGCAAAGACTGAGATCATTTCCTCTATTACTTCCTCGTGTGCGTGGTGGAGATATCATTAATGGATCCCAGCATAGGTCCCTGCTCGGTCCAGGGATGGTCTTGTAATTGACCTCAATACAAAGCTGTCAACATCAGCGTCCATCACCCATCCATTAGCGTTGGTCTATTGTGTGCCAGCAAGGATGAAAGCTATTTTTTGGCATAAACCATAGCTAGTGGTGCCATTTTATGTATAGGCTCCGAGTAGAAATTTTGCTAGCTCTTATCTGTTCATAAACTTGTGTACATCAGGCCCAGAAAAACACACACCTCAAAAATCAATCAACTATAGATTGTGACACCGATGCTGTGAATATAAATGTTTATGGAAAGGCAGATGAAGATAAGACCGGTTACTTTAAGTTCTCAATATGTCAGTTTCCTGTCCCTGTGGGGAGAAGATAAATATTCATTGAATAAACCAAAGAACAGTGAATGGTTGAAATGGGGTGCAGTCAAAACTTCACATTTTCAAATGTGTTTTGCTTCACGCTGACAGGTACCAGACAGACGGTTAAGGAGAACCCAAGGTCTTTGGTATGTTCTTTGAAAGAAAGTGCTACATCTCTAACAATACACTGGCTCAGTCCGACATCTGCATGAGGCTGGGAAAGTTTCCTGTCTTCAAGCTAATTTATTTCCTGGAATCTCAGATTCATTCTCACCTCAGAGGGCCAACCAGTTTCTAACTCAACATAAAGGATAGGCATGAAACAATCCTTACAAGGGGAAATATTAGGATACTAGGGCTATTGTAATAAAGTAGCACAACTGGGAAGCTCAATTAGAAATGTATTCTTTTATTGTTCTGAAGGCTGGAAGTCCAAAATCAAGGTATCGGCAGGGTTGATTCCTTCCGAGGGCTCTAGGGGGAAATCCTTTCCGTGCCTCCCTTTGGTTGCTAGTGGCTGCCAGCTGTCCTTATCTTGGCTGGTAGCCCCTCACTTCAACCTCTGCCACTATCCGCACACAGTGTGCTCTCTGCGTGTCTGTCTTTATGTGACCATCTTGTTTAGAAGGACACCAGTCATATTGGATTAAGGACCAATTCTACTCCAGTATGACTTCACTTAACTGATCACATCTGTAACAACCCTATTTCCAAACAAGTTTACATTCTGAGGTACTGAGGGTTAAAACTTGACTTTTCTGTGGGAGGGAGATAGACAAAGGATATGATTTGATCCATAATAGGGGGTGAGAAAATATCTTATCTCATCAAATAATGAATGTTGTCAAAGCATATAAAGCAACATTTTATATGGTTTAGATCTATGGTGGCAGGTTCATGAGGCCTCTGAGAGATACTAAGGCAGGCTGGAAGCAGTGGCTCATGCATGTAATCCTAGCACTCTGAGAGGCCAAGCCAGGAGAATCACCTAAGGCCAGGAGAATCACCTAAGGCCAGGATTTCAAGACCAGCCTGAATAAGAGTGAGACACACCCCCACCCCTTATCTCTACAAAAAAATAGAAAAATTACCTGGGTGTAGTGGTGGGTACCTGTAGTCCCAGCTACTTGGGAGGCTGAGCCAGGAGGCTTCTGTGAGCCTAGGAGTTTGAGGTTGCTGTGAGCTATGATGATACCCTGTTTCCCCGAAAATAAGACAGTGTCTTATATTAAGGTGTGCTCCCAAAGATGCGCTAGGTCTTATTTTCAGGGGACGTCTTATCTTTCCTGTGAGTAGGTCTTATTTTCGGAGGATGTCTTATTTTCGGGGAAACAGGGTACTACTGCTGTCTAGAGTCAGGTTATAGAGCAGGACCCTGTCTCCAAAAACACAACACAAACAAAGCAGCATCAAGACATTCCATAAATGTATCTGCAATGGATAGAAGTGTGTCTGCTTTGTTATTTCCATCTCAGCACTGATTAGAATGTCAGCAGTCACCTAAAAGACAAAGGCTCTATATCCCATCACCAACCTCCAGAGCCATTTTGTTCTGAATTTCCCAAGTTTGAAGATGTGAGGAACACATGATTTAGCTTTTGATACAGCTTTCTGTATTTTATTCAGGTGGCTCCTCTCCTCTCGGCTTTCTGTTACCAGATTTTCAAGATGGCTTCGATACATGCAGAAACAGAAAAATATTCTACAGAGGTTAAAGTGATGCAAGGTGGATTTGTTAAAAGGGTTCTGTCTTTAGAATAAGTGGATACAAAAACAGTTGGTTTCCAAGAGCCAGATTGATAACCCCACTTCAACAGCACCAGTAGGGAGGACAAAGTGAAGATACTTTGCAGTGTGCATTTATTTGCCAGTGTTTTTGTAATTTCTCACTGGGCAGATGCTGAGCAGATGATATATTTTTTTTTTATTATGCACCAACAGTAGAGAGACAGCTAATATTTTTTCCAGTTCAGTTATTCATGTCAGCACTGCTGTAGAAAGAAGTTATTCCGTTCTTTTTACTGCAGAGAAAGAAAAGAATTTGTGTTGCTCTTCATCCTTGAGCTGGAACAGCCTATGGCTAATGCCCATTTGCAAAACCACATTGGGAGAGAATTTTTTACTCTGTCTGCTTTCTGACATCCCAAAAAACATCACTGGTGAATGTGGACATTAAAAACTTTATTGAGGGTTTCTATAAAGGTGGAAAGGAAAAAGGGAGGGCTGTATGTTCCTAGCAGTTGGACTAGATTTAACTTTATCCCTGAGGACCAAGTCCCCAAGACTAGTGTTGTGTATAGACCCTACCATAGGTTCCATTGGGCATCCATAATTTTCCCCAGGGAGGAAAGGCTTTCCCCCTAAGAGTTCCAGAGATCTGCACACTGCAGTGAGGCAATCTAATCCATTTTGGCTGATTGCACTGAGATTCTCTCTGTTCCCAATTAAATCAATTATCTGGGTAATCTTCATAATTAATGGCAGAAGGCTTGAGCTGTCAGGACTGGCTGGAGTAAAAATATTTGGGTGTGTGCTTTAAGCCACAGTTGCTCTGTGGATTTCCAATGCTGGGGCAGGTGAGGAGGATTAGGTATCCATTGGGGTCAGCTTTCTCAATTAGCAATGGACTCCAGCTAAGCAGCAGACCCATGGGGTCTAGAAAGGGCTTTCATGTAGAAGTCAGGAGGTTGTGTTTCTGTTCAGCCTCTGGCACTGTCAAGCTGTGTCACACTGAGCAAGATTCTTTGCTTCGGAATGACTTATCTCTTCATCTGTAAAATAAGGCAGTGAAACCAGATGGTTTTAGTTAGTATTTATATAGTGAATGCTGAATGCCAGGCACTGTAGTAAGTGCAATTCATTTAATTCCCATAACCAATCTTTTATAAAAATCAAGGCACAGAGAGGTTAAGTAACTTGCCCAAGGTCACACAGCTAGTAATTTTTGAAGACCAGAGCGTCTCTAAGCTCCATCCTAACAATAATTTTAATCGCTACTGCTGAGAATCAAGTGGAAGACTCAGTGTCCCAGCTAAAGTTTAGGTTAATTTCGATTCTTGACACTTCAGGTGCACGGATTAACAGTGGGGGAATCAACTGCTATCTTTCTGGAAAGGCAAAATCTCAGATCTCCCTCTAAATCTGTTAATCAGAATCTGCATTTTTACCCAGACACCAACATGGTTCATGCACCTGTAACAGTTAAGGCCGACCAAAGGCCAGCAGAATTGGACCCACTGCAAAAAAATTGTTTCTTCTCATGTCTGATAAGCTGTGAGGGTCCTAGACTGAGGTGCCAGGGGAAGAGTGCCATGCTTTCCTTCTGGAAGTCAGTTTTATGCCCTTTGACTGGGTGAAGGCTCTGCATTTCATCTTTTCATTTCCTACCCAAGTCATATGTGCCTGGTTCTCTGCTCTGCCTCCAAAAGGAAGCCTCCAGTAACCAGAAGTAGAGCAGGAGTTAAAGATGGTCTTGGTGGGCTGACCGCAGGGGCTGGGGGAGGCCATTATGAATGGATTAATGTATATGCGGGATGAAATTCTCCAGTGTCCTCTAGCAGGCTGGAGAAATTGCTGTTCTAACTCTCTCCCTGGCTTCCCTCCTTTATTTAACAATGACTACACAAAAGCTTTCTATGGAAAGATAATTGGATTTCTCACTCTATTTGTTGAAAACTCACTTAACATTATAATGGCCCCAGTATATTGTTTGTATCAACTCAGGAGTAGTAAAGTACCAATTTTGGGATAAATATCTAAATTTTTGTACATACATCTAGCATTACCAAAGCAAGAAGGGGGGGGAAAGCCAGAAATAAAAATCCATTAATAAAAACAGATACCACATACATATTGCTGCACAAGGCTTAAATGTGCTGGATATATTTAGATTTTCAACATCTGAGTGCTATTTTTATCCTACCTATGTATGTATTTGCTTAGTGTTTAATCACTGTGATACTTTTGGCAAATGGGTCACTGAAGAAGAATATAGCCTGCTGTACTCATATCTGAAGTGCCAATTTAACCCAGTTGTGAATGAATTGAACAAATGCGTAGTACTTTAGAAAGGGATTATGCCTCCCTTTCTCCCAATAGAGGTTGCAATAGAACCCTGCTTCCTGAATCCACTAGAGGTTACTTTGACGTTTTTAGTGCTGAAAACATTGGTTACTTCATGCTTTGCTATTTTTGTCTGGAAAGAAATCTGTTGGATATGGTAGGATAAGCCTTGATTTGAGAACAGAAGGTCTGGTTTGGAATATGACTAATATTACAAGCCATGTGGCTAAAGGTTAGTCATTAAACTTTCTAGAGACATAATTTTCTCACTTAAAAATTAAGAATAGTTTTCACTGTCTATGTAATTGAAGTTAATATTTACTGATTTTATAGAGCTGTTCAAATCACCTCCGAGGGCCTCAGTTTTCTTACCTGTAAAATGGTGCTAATAGCTGCTTAGTCCAACTATCGGGTGGTTGTGAACAGTAGATGAATAATGTGCGGGAAATGATAAAGAAACACAGGTGGACCTCATTATTCAAGGGGACTGTATATTTTAAAAAATTAAAACAGAATAGTATAAAACAAAGAAGCAACAATTCACAGTAAATGGTATTTTTTAAAGTATCTACTGATTTTTATTATTAAAAATGAAAAGTATAAACCAGGTGCAGTGGCTCACTCCTGTAATTGTCGCATTCTGGGAGGCCAAGGTCGGTGGATTACCTGCACTCAGGAGTTCCAGACCAGCCTGAGCAGAAGCAACACACTATCTCTAAAAATAAGCTGGGCATTGTGGTGGGCCAGCTACTCAGAGGCTGAAGCAAGAGGATCTCTTAAGCCCAAGGGTTTGAGGATGCTGTGAACTATGATGTCATGGCACTTTACCAAGGGCAACAAAGTGAAGACTATCTAAAAAAAAGAAAGAAAGAAAAGTATAAAAATATGCTAGAATTTAAAGAATCTTATATAATTGCAAAATTGTTTGCTAATTTTAAGGATTAGAAAATGAATCCAGTGTTGATTTTTTTAAGACCTCCTTCACTTTACTTTGACTTCTGCTATGGATATTGACAGGGTCATTTTTGCAAAATACTAAAGGACTTCATTCATTTTCCCAAGAGCCTCTTTTAATTCTCTGATATTCAAATCACTGTCTTTTGAAGCTCACTTTATGTCTTCCTTCAAATCGGATGAAAGCCTGTATCTTTTGTAGGGTATGCAATTTCACTTTGTTGCAGCCGATTTGCATTTGATTTGCATTGTATTACTGACCTCCTGGGAGTGTCCAACAAAGATTTTGATGCCATATGTGAGGGCAGACACCAGCATAAGTGGGAAGTTACGATTACATGGAAATTAATTATGTAAGTGGTCAATTAATTAGTGAATCTTTTTCTGTCCTGAGAATTTTTCCTTCCCCACTCAGTCTTGGAACTGCATAAATGTAGTTAATAAGTTCTCTCCCCTCCCCCTATCAAAACTGTATACAATTCAATTCCCTAGAATTTGAGTGGGGACCAAATTCTTAAAAATCAGATCATATTTCAAATGCTCTTGGATAGGAGATGCTATTTTAAGGCATCATTTGATGTTTCTCAAGGAAAATGAAAAACCAGCCTAATCCCTGTCTTAATCTTACTTTTATAAATCTAGATTTCCAGAAACCACATTTCCTTGCAGCAGGGAGTTGGGTGTCACGTGACATTGACTTACCTCTCTCTTTGCACACAAGGGGCCAGGTCCACAACCATTTTGAAGTAGGCACAGGGGAGCCAGGCAGAGAAATAAGTTCTCTACCTGCAGGAAAAGACTTCACTCCTACGTATGGAGCACCTCTCCCCTTCCTGCTGCTCTGACTGGTTGAGGCCTATGCGATTTTTTCTTCCCAATCTTTTCTGAAGGCAAGAAGTGTTGAGGATTAAAGACAAAAGCAAGCCGAGAAAGACCAACCCCTTTTTCTCCTGAGCACCTCCCATAGCCCTAACATTCCCTGACATATGTGGAAGTACCTGATGTCAGTCCTGATCACAACACCACCCTTCCCCCATCTTGAAACAAACTCCACTTTCCTTTCCTGTGGGATTAGCAGTGAACAACGGCTAAGAACAGATAGGGTTTCATGGTGTTTTTGTTAGGTTTCCTAAATGGGCAGCTGTGGGCAGAAATTTAGACAATCAATAGGGCTTTTAAGGGGATCCTGTCATGTCATCACCAAGAGTTGTTCCCAGTTTCTGTCGCCTCACCCTGGCATGGCGAGAAGCTTGTGCTCCGAGGACCTGGGGACACCTTTGGATGTACTTTGTTCTCTTTTCCTTCCCAAGGAGAACGGTCGGTGGGAGAGGGAAGCCGGAAGAGAGAGAGATTGGAGACACCATTGTGCTGGCTGGAGAGAAAAGGGAGGCACCATACTGTTGGTGGCCAGGAGGTCCTGGGAGGAGAGGAGTGGTTTCCACTGGAAGTTCTCTGCAGCAAAGCGGCCCCTGCCAGAGCCGGTCCTGCTGGGCCTGCAACTGCAAGGCTCCACGCACTTTCCACAAAGAGCAGAGCCAGATGTTGACAGTCTCACAGCCTCCTTTCACCACATCTTAAGACAGTCCTAATGCCCACAGCTTCTCATTTAGAAGTGGGGGAAAAAATCCTCTTGGGAAGATACCCTTTGAAGGCATAAGCTCTAATGTTCAAAATCTCTTCACAAACTATACATTTCTTCGTGCTCTCTGGGCAGCTGGTTCCTCTCTAAATAAATGACAGGGCTTGGGAGCATTTCAGTGATAGATCTTAGAGTTCTCCTTTCAACATGGTAGTAAGAGCCCAGCCCCAGAGGAAATGGCCTGGGAAGATCTCCTGCAGGTTACAATCCTCCTTGTAAACTCCTTTCAGACCACTGTGTCTGCAAAGTGGATTTAGGAATGTTGTAAATCCTGGCATTGCAAAAGGGCATCGGGGCTGGACAGAGCCCCTGGATATCAGTCATCAGGGCTGGCAGGGCAGAGAGAGAGAAGAGCCTCTGCAGAGGCACCAGGGGCCTCCTACCTCTGGTGGTCAGCACTTGGCCACCAGGAGCTCACAGGGAGCTCACGAGAGCAAAGAGGAGAGATGCAGAACAAAAACTCGAAGGTGTCTGAGCAAACCTTGGATGCAAAGGCCTTGTTGTTCTATCTGAAAACGTGATTCCAGGGAAAGGCCAGTAAGTAGCATTTGGGGGTCTATTATGTGCTTTCTTAGGAGGACACAGACAGCACAGAAGTGGTGATCCTGCCCGTATGGGAGCTGATCCTCTAGTCGGGGAAATAAGACAAAGACAGTTAAGTTAGAAGGAGCAATTTCCTAGGGGGAAATATCTTGTATTAACTTCAAGCTGAACCTCTGGAACTAGATTTCTTGCTGTGAATTCTGGCTCCACCTGCTTCCCAGTTGTATAACCCAGTTGGCAGGAGGCTCAGTTTCCTCGTCTCCAGTGGGCATAGACAACACCGTGCCTACATTGAAGGCTTGGAGTGAGGATCAAATGGGCTACCCTGGTAAAGACTCAGGCCATAAAAAGTGCTCATATTAGCCGCAGACATCACCTATTTCAAAGGTGGAATATAGTTAAGCTCTAACGTAGCGTGAAATTTCTAAGTCTTCAGAAAAACAGAAAGTAAGTTGGGTTGCGGGTGGCTTGGAAAAGTAGGTTGGATTGAGTTTAGCAATGGAGAGGGGCCCAGGCATTTAGGACATCCAGATAATGAGAGATCAGGCACAGAGGCAGCGTTCCCATCCCCAGGCCAGTCTGTGTGTCAGCCTGCTTAGAGTAGAGGCATGGCAGGTGCAGCAGGAAATTGGATTCCTTTACGTGGGTGGAATTGTCTAAATGGGAAGAACCTGAAAACTGCCCTGAAGCCCACCCCACTGAATAGGACAGGTGGGAGGGAGAAAAGCAGCGAGCAAGGCCCCCGGCAGGAGGGAGTACCGGGAAGGTGGAGTTTCAGGGAGACGCAAGGGCCAAAGACTGCAGATTTCAGCGAGTACAGAGAGCCTGGTCAGGCCAGACATCTGGGGGCCCTGGTGGGGACCTTAGGGGTGCGGCAACTGGGATCTGGGGGGCGGGGGGGAGGGACGGCTAGAAAGACGTTTAGAGAAATGAAATAGGACTTAGTAGTGACGTCCATATTCACAACACGGGCGTTGTCTTCTGAAGATCTTCAGTGAAGTCTTGCCTGTGTTTGTTTAGGTGTTCTGGCTTTAAGGAATAGACACACAAGTCAGGTAATGAAAGGTTTTTATATAAGCACGGGAACTCAGGAAAAGCTGCACAAACTAAATAACAAAGGCGGCTTCAGGAAGATGTTTGCGTGTTTTATTTAGACACTCCCCAGTCACAGCCTTAACTAGCTTCACATGTCTGCGTCATCATTTTTTCACTTCTGTCAAACTCCCTCACCCTTTATAAATATATTTCCTGCTCTCTTTAGTGTACTTGGGAGAATATTTTGTAAATATTCAAGTAACATATTTTCTTTTTCCTCTTAAATCATATTCTTTTTAGCTTTCCACTTCAGAGGCTAAGCCATGAAATTCCTTGTCCTGTGAGGACGTAATAGGTTTGAAAAACCAGGCTCGGATGAGAGAGGGAGACGGAAGGAGACATTTTCTCTTGGAGAGAGAGGGAGACGGAAGGAGACATTTTCTCTTCTCTCATCTCCCACCACCACCTCAGGGCCAGGCTTCAATTGTAGTGGGCAACTTTAGGGGTGTCCAGGAGATTGGGGGTGCTTGAGTAGCACAAGAATCCTTCTCAACTCCATACCTGGGGCTCTAGAAGGCAATCACTTGCCATGCTGCCCCCTGCTGCTCTCTGGGACAAGTTTATCAAGATAAACCTGGTGGTGCCATGGGGTGGCAGGGATAAACTTCCTGAAGTTTCAGGTTTGGGGGCTCTGCTTTTGGTGTTCCAGTAGTGTGGATTCACCGTGGAGGAAACTGTTGGGGAGCTCTGTTTCTTAGCAAGAGTGTTTTGATGCCGTGGTGGATGAATGGGAGGCCCGGCCCTCTAGGAAGGGGGATCGGTGTTGGTAGAATGTAGTGAGATCACGTGAACCAGGGAGGACCATCAGCCAATGTCCAAGCCACAAGAGGCCACATCACAAGTGACACCAGCAGTGCACAAGTCCAGTGGGGCCAGCTGTGCTGGTGTTCATGGTCATGGCAGTGGAGGTGAAGAGACAAAGGATATTGCTTTTCAGCCTCTGTGCCTCAAAACCACAGGTCACCTAAGCTCCACCTGCCCAATAGCCACAGACACAATATTAAAACAGAGCCCTGGGATGAGAGTGAGACTCTGTCTCAACAACAACAAAACGTATTGTGGATATACCAAGAACCACTAAGCTATAGTGTAAGTGGGTGGATTGTGAGGTTTTTGAGTTACATTTCAATAAAGCTAGTATTATATTTAAAAAAAATAATAAAACAGAGAAGGGAAAGAAATAAGATTTTTAAAACTCAGTAATACTTAAAAGAATGTCAAAATTATTACGTCAAATTAAGAATTGGACTAAGGTATTTTGTTTTGTTTTTTATCTTTTGTTACCCAGTGAGTGTGGGTTTATGCAAAAGATTTTTTTTTTTTTTTTTTTCTGGAGACAGAGTCTCATTCCGTTACCCAGGGTAGAGTATCATGGCGTCAGCCTAGCTCACAGCAACTTCAAATTCCTGGCCACAAATGATCCTCCTGCCTCAGTTTCCCAAGCAGCTGGGACTACAGATGCCTGGCTAGTTTTCCCTTTTTAGTAGAAGTGAGGTCTACCTCTTGCTCAGGCTGGTCTCAAACTCTTGAGCTTAAGGGATCCTTCCTCCTCCCCACTCCCAGAGTGCTAGGATTTCAGGTGTGAGGCACCAATCTCAGCCTGTTTATGCAAGATTAAAGCAGTTACAATAGAGAAATAGAGACACTGTATTTTTTCTGCACAGTGGAATTCTAATTTAAATAAATTTCTAACTCTACCACCAGAGCTCCTGGTTTCCATGCCCCTGTAGCCTCACTTGTATATGGCCCATCATGACTTCCCAGCAAACTTCCCACTTGTTCTCTAAATCATTACATACAATTTCATTTTCCACTGTTCAGTGTCTGACTTGCTCGCTATTTGTCAGTTTAAGGGCTCCCCAGTCAGAGAATCTGCTTACTCCGAATTGTTTTGTTTTTAGTTTTAGTTTTGAGCCTGGTTGTACTGACTAAGATCTGACCTGTGTGTTAGTAAACAGGGAAACAGAGCTATGCTCAGGGGAATTTCCAAGAAAGCTTCTGAGGTGGATAAATTAATAGAATAATCAATTCTTTATTAGTTCACCGATGCTTAAAGTCATGCCCAAAGAAGAACCAGGAAAAAAGCCTTGTAGAAATAGAAAAATGTTCTATCTTGATAATACCTTCCTTCCCTATAAGCCTCTCCAATAGACTTATGTTAGTGTGATTGAGTTTTTCCACTACTAGAAACAAGCTTCAGGAGTTTTTTAAATTTCAGCTCCTTTTCCCATATGGGGAATCAGGAATCAATTAATTCTTCTTATGCAGACTTTTATTTATTTATGTCTTATAAATACCCAGTTATTATAGTTAATAAGATGTATACATGGAATATGTTTTTTTAAAAATTCAAATATATTAAAACAGAGCAACTGAAACCACACTACATATGATTCTTGTTTGAAGATTGAGAAGATAGTTCAGAATTTTGCAGTCTCTCTGGGCTATAATTATGAAAATCACTATCATTTTTCTTTATATGTGCATCCAACAGAGTTTTGGTTAATAGTCTACGTCAGCTTATAATGTGTATCTTATGTTGCATTTATTCCAAGTTTCATTCCATGCAAAAGCAAGGTTGGGGTGTCCTGCAGTGTATTTCCTATCTCATAAACATCTTTGTCAGGAGCTCCACATGTTCACACAGCAGGGATGTTAAGGTTCATTTAAGGGGAATGGATTGTAAAACCCATTTCAGGTGATCTACATATTAGCACAGGCACAGGCTGGGAGCACACAGCAAAGCCAAATGGCGTCCCGAGGGATGCTGGGAAACAGAGCGGGCGGCTGGCTCACTTGCGTGTCCAACACCAGCGTGCGGTTAAACCTGCCCTTTCCCAAGTCTGCATGGCTGTAGCGGCAGTGGCAGAAGGATATGAGGATTTTGCAGCTGGCTTGGTTTTAAATCTGGGCATTAGGCTCCACTCACAGGCATCACACGGGTTTATCCACGGCCAAAACAAGAGACCAGTGCAAATGGGAAGGCACTGAAGTCTTGTTTTTCTCATTCAATGCCCTCCTTAGTGTCATATGTGAAAAAACTCCCACTTCGATAGGTTAGCTGTAATTGTTGAAAAATGGATCACGATAGAGCCAAATGATAAAGGAACGTGGCTTCGGTTATACTTGCAGATAGAAGACAGATTATTATCCTTTATCCTTATTAACAGAGGCCCTTCTATTAATTAATCTTTTTTCCAACAAGTATTTAGTGAACATATACTGTATGCCAGGCTCCTTGTAGATTACTGAGACACAATCTTCCTAACTAGCTTTCCTGAATTCTAGCAGGAGGCTCTCCCACCCCAACCCTGACTTATTAGGGCATTTACTTGTCTGTCGGATTCTTGCTCCCAGAACAGCTCAAAATCTAAGGACAGAAGAGGGATGTAGGGTGACCAGTCTTGAGCAGAGAATTCTGTCAATGGTGGATGAAAGGCTGGGGGCCTCTGAGATGGCCTTGACAATGTCCAGCCAGTGTAGAATTTAGTGGGGAAGTTTCTGAGCACCTCCCCAATCGCCTAATCTATAAAGGGCACTAAACACAACTGAGCACGGAATAGGTAAGAACACAGGGTTTTGCCAGCACCCTTCTCATGGACTGTGTTCTGTGTGGGTGGAAGAAGCACTTGAACAAGAGGGGTGGACTGGGGTGGGGAGAGCTGGAGACTTCCCATTGGGCAAACTTGGGCGATAGTGAATGTTAAAGGGTGTTCTTGATCTGCCCAGTAGGGCCTACATGGGTTGTGGCAAGAACTGAGCTGCTCAGGAAAGTGACAAGAAACTGAAGGCCCCACACTCATCTTCCTTCCCAGCTCACTCCCTGTGTGGTTCCCAGTCTGTCTTCTAAGTTAAATAAGTAAATGTTTAAACTGCAGCAATTGTCAACCTGTGGATCGCAACCCACAGGAACCTTATTAAAGGGCCACAGCATTAGGAAGGTTGAGAACCTTAAACTGGTTTAAAGAATAGTGGTTTAAAGAGTTGCCAGTTGTTAGCCATCAAAGAGGCTATTCCATGGTTAGCCACCTTCTTGCTTCTCTGGGAATTACCATTTGTATGGCTTAAAAAGAAGAAAGTCAGAAATTTCGCTCTCCCCCAGTCTCTACCCCTCACCTCCCCCAGCTAAGCAGAGAACATATTTGAGAGATGGGACAGAGTTGGTGTACCCTTGACGATCTCTCCTTTTCCACTAGCATCTCCCTCCTTCCAGGCACCGGTGCTATTGGTGTGAGCCCTGACAGTGGAGGGCTCCTCAGTGTGTCTCCAGACAGTCTGCTCGCACACCCTCCACAATTCATTGTCACCTGTTGGATACCCCTAGGGGCTCACTAGGTGATTCTTACTGTGGTCTAAAATAATGGTTGAGTATGGCTGCACATCTCCTTTCTCTGGAGAGACTCGGAGTTTAAAAGCAAAGCCTGAGAGATGGGTAGTCATTTCAAAGGCGTGCATCTGCCATAGTGGGCTCTGAGACAGATGGAGAGAGATCTGTCAGTGGCACTCTCAAAACCACAGCACCTGGGGGAAAACTCCCCCATTTCTGCCACTGGCCTCTCTTCCTTTAACCTCATCAGTTACATTACTAGTTTTTTGGGTGCAGTGTGACCCAGAGGATATCAGGATTTGTTACAGGTTCTTTCTCCATTTGCCTTTTTAAACTTCCTCATCTGCTTATGGCCCAGCATTTGCTAGCAGCAGAGAATGGTTTTTCAGCATCTTTTCATTTTACGGGGCGATACATTAGTGAGTCTTTTTTTCTAGTTTGAACAACAGGTGCATAGGCAGGGAGAACAGGCTGTAGCAATCAGACTAATATACTCTGTGGGAAGTAAGAATGCCAAGCACTTTAATTGACTCATGCATTTGGGATGTGGGACCATTTTAAAGATCTTAGTCTGTAGTAGAACAGTCAGCTTTCATTTGGGATTCTAAGATGGACTGGGGAACATTTACCTGGGGAGAAGAATTTTTTAAATGTTTTCTTATGATCACACATTAGAATTCAAACATATTTCTTTAATCCTGTTGACAGTTTTCACTGAGAAAAAACTTGAGCAGAATGACTCTTGTGTGATTTGACTTGAACCAACAGGCCCCATTGCAATTTGAAATAAAAATCCCCTTGGCTCAGAGCTCTTTTCTTCACTGCAGTGATTCATTTTTTTTTATTTCTAATTGTTAATCTCTTTGACTCCTCCAATTTTATTTTAGTTTGGTTTTTTTCTTGAAATGCTAAGAATAAAAGGCAATAACAGAGAGCAGGGGGGTTTTATGCTTAATTCTCAACACAAAAATTTAGCAGAGTGTATTTGGCTGAAGAGTTTTACAAGAAATCACTAAACATCTTTATGGACTGGGATTTTCCAGGAACACATGTCCACATAGAGCATCTCCTGAGACAGGTAACACACCATTCTCTTCTGTCTGCATTTTTAAGAAACTGAGAGGCGTTATTGACTATTTGCTAAAAGCACAGAAGCAAAGACTAAGTGAAGACGGAGAAGTAAACAGCTTGGCTCCCATTTGTTTCTATGGATTATTTGATTTAGTTCCTTTTTTAATGCTCTATTCTACCTTGTCCTGGTGCTCTAATAATGCAGGAGATGAAAAACTGCATTAAGGACAACCATAAATTTTCAGTCTGTAATAGAGTCCTTAGACAAAGAAGGATCTGCATTTACCGAGTGGACAAAGAGGAAAAAAATTCTATTATTCAAGGAATTTTAGAAAATGAATTTTCATTTGCTGCTGTCAAATGTGAGTATGGAATTTGGAACAGGGTGGAACTTGGAAGCAGATAATCTAACTGATTGTGAAGTATTAAAATTCATCAGGGGGTACTCTAGGAATATATATATATGTACATATGTAAAATATCTTTTATTTCATAACAACCCAATCTGTTGAATTTTGATTTTTTTTCTTATGGAATTTATAAATCAGGGAAGGATTTTGTATACTTCAAGCTTAAATTAACTTTAATGATCATTTAAATTCCTCAGACAGATCTTGCGGAAGGAAGAGGTTGGAGGGACAAAAGCTGACAGCGTTGTGCTGAGGGTGTATGGAGAGTAGCTGGCTTTTAGAATCTGAACTATCAGAGGGAAGAACTCGAAGAATGAACAAATTTTACTTGGAGAGAAGGTAAACGACTCCTCCCCTTCACCCAACACACTGCTATTCATACACGATGCTTCACTGAGTCTTCACAAAAGCCTGAGAGTAGAATATTCCCCATCCCATTTCATGGGGTGAAAGCTGGAGGCACTCCACCCAGCTGCCCAGCTGCCCAGCTGCCCAGCGCTCATATCCTCTGCAGACTAATCCTTTGCTCTTTTTCTTAACCCAAGCAGCCAAGTAAATGCCCTGCTGCTCCACAGTGGATGATTTTTCTAGCTACAAAAATATTGCGGCAGGGGTTAGGTTGCCAGAATCAGCAAATAAAAATACAGGGCACCTTATGTATGCCTCAAATATTGTATGGGACAGCTTTATATTAAAGAAAATTGTTGTTTATCTTCCATTCACATTTAACTGGTCTCCTATATTTTATCTGACAACCCTAGGTGGGGGATAATGGGCATGCACTGAAATGGAGGAACTTGAAGGAAACAGTAGATAAGAAATTGGAACCCAATAATGAGTCTAAGTTCTGAAGAACAGTGAGTCATCTTCCTATAGAAAAAAAAAGATGTCCCTTTCCCTTTTGTCATCTGAAGCTGTAGGAGAAGATTTGATGGTGGAGATACCAAGATGTGGGTAAATGGGGAAGAAGTACTCGTTAGTGAACAGGAACAGTATTGAGTTTTTCTTATCTTGAATGGACCCCATTCTTTATTACCTGGAGTGAAGCCTACCATTATATCCCTAGTGGCTATTGCCTTAGACACCAGGAATAGTCACTTGTTACCTATGGGTCAAAGGACTGAATTAAGAACACAAACTTTGGAGGGATATTAGTTGCCATTTTTGAACTCTGTCACTTTGATAAGGTTACTTAACATCTTTGGGCTTCATGGCCTTTATTTGTATGATAGAGTTGACAGTACTGTGTTTTGTTCAATAAATGTCAGAAGTAGTTTATCTTCTTCTTCATTATTATTTATAGTAGGAACTGGTAAGCATTTTCTATAAGTCCCAGAGAGTAAATATTTTGGGTTTGGTGGGCCATAATGTCTATGTCCCAGCTATTGAACCGTGCCACTCTAATGCAAGAGCAGACACAAACAATGCATGCAGATGTGGGTGTGGCTGCGTTCCTACAAAATTTTCTTTATAAAAACAATCATTGGGTCAGATTTGGTGTGATGGTTGTAGTATGCCAATCCCTGATTTAAAGTAGGGCTTTTCAGTCACTTCCAAAATCTCACTGTTCTGGGGAAAGGACAGAGAAATGAGGAAGGAGGTACCAGTGGAGCTGGTAGCTGAGCGGGAGTGTATTTCTATCAGGATATGGGCAGGAGCCACTTACAGCCAGGGTAGAGAGGAGAAGGTGGTAGGAAAGTAGAGTGTCAACTGGGTGAGGTGAATGACAACTACCTTTGAGAAGCCCCGAATAAGAAATATGCAGTCTCCCTAGCAAAACGCTAAAGGCGATATTGGGTTTTATGTGTTGCTATCATAATATCTACCACATATTAGGTGCTCTCTTGTGTGCTAAGCACTTTTAATGCATTACCTCATTTAGTACACTGAAAACTCTCAAAGAAGAGGGGCTATTACTCTCTTCAATTTATAGAAGGGGAAACCAAGATTTGTAAAGGCACACATATTCACAGTTATCCAGAGTTCACTTTCAAACTATGTGACTCCAATATTTGGAGGCTTAACTCCTATACCAGACTGCCAGTTCTTCGATAGGCGTGACTCAGGGCATGTGCAGGGCCTGATTCAGGACCACACTTTAACTCCTTGTAGAATAAGCAAACAGATGAATGAATGAGTAAGGTTTTATTTTTAGGTAAATCCTTATTCATACAGTATATATTTGACTTTTGATAGAATTGTTAACATGCTCATGAGCAATCTTATGAAGCTAGAGATCTGTTTTTCCAGGGTATTTGAAGTATTTTATCCACTGATTTTCCCACTCATTGCCAATACTTAGTTGAAGTGTGAGAGATTTATCTGTTACACTTCCAGTGTGGAGAGTTGGGTATAGAAAGATTACAGACCTCCCTAATCAGAGGTGGAAATAGTGAAAAAATAATGCAGTGTTATTCCAAAAAAGAGGTTTTGTTTATCAGGTTTGATGGGACAATGTGACTATATGTCACAAGCATTTTCAGTTTCACTATGACTTACAGCAAAGTATCCTTACCTGTGTTGAGTAAAGGTATGTATTTTGGAAAAGTATAAAAGGGAAATAAACAGGTTTATAAATAATTAATAAGAACCTATTTTCCTTGTTCATATTTTTGTTGCTGTTATTTATTTTTTCTTTAAAGAAGAAAACCTTTACAATGTGTAAAGGGGAAGAAGGATGTGAGGAAAACTGAATAATGTACTCCTCTGTGTTCTTTTGGGCAATCATGGGCTTAGCATATTGGAAGTCATTTCCCTCTGATGACATGAGATTGTGCTGAATCTGCTGCAGGGGGACATGGGGAAGATGAGACTGTTAAAAAGCATGAAAACCGTCCAAACCCAGTGACTTATGAGAGTCTGGTTGAGTTAGGGGTTCTCTGGGTAATGGGCTTTGCAGCTTTTTCTCTGCCTTCTCCAGAAACATCCACTAGTAATTTATTTTATTTATTTATTTATTGCATCTGTTGATTTGTTTAATTCTCATATTAACCCCAAATGTAATTACAATTATTATTCCCATTTTTAAAAATATTTATATTATTACCTTTTATTTTTTTATTAAGTCTTTTGCGCATAGATCATAAATACATTTATGCCAATTTCAGTGTGTTGATTATTTGTACAAATTGGAGTATTTCTCAACCTTGTATGTAGTCTATGACTTTTATGTTAGGTTGGTATAATTATTTTTTTTCCAGTAAAAACATTTTGTGGTAAATATACATAAAATGTTTTATGATAAAATACACAAAACATAAAATTTATCATCTTAACCATTTTTAAGTCTACATACACTTCAGTGGTATTAAGCACATTCCTGTTGTTGTACTCTGTCACCACCATCCATCCCCAGAACTTTTCTTACCCTATAAAACCAAAACTCTGTTCCTATTAAAAAATAACTTTCCATTCCTTCCTCACTCTAACCCCAGTCAACCACCACATTACTTGCTGTACTGTCTTACTCCATTTTCTCTTATAATAGAATACCAGAAACCAGGCAATTTATAAATAAGAGGAATTGATTTCTTACAATTCTGGAGGCTGAGAAGTCCAAGGTCAAGGGAGGCACATCTGGTGAGAGCCTCCTTGCTGGTGGGGACTCTGCAGAGTCCCAAGGTAGCTCAGGTCATCATATGGTGAAGGACTGAGAGCGCTAACATGCTAGCTCAGGTCTCTCCTCCTCTTCTTATAAAACTACCAGTTCCCATACCGTGATAATCCATTAATCCATGAATGGATTAACCTATTCATGAGGGCAGAGTTCTCATGAACCAGTCCCCTTGTGAAGGCCCCACATCTCAATACTGTTATATTGGGGATTAAGTTTCAATGAGACTTATCCTCTAAATTTTGCAGAGGACATTCCCACCATAGCAGGTGCATCCTCCAAGTGGACTCCCATGATATTTGTCCTTTTATGACTGGCTGGTTCACCTAGCACAATGCACTCAATGATACGCTCTCAGAGCTGTCTTCCTTGACTCCCATAACTAAGTGACATCCATCTAAAAGTATTTCCATAGCACTGTAAACTTCTCTTTTATAGAATTTATGGAAATTGAGATTTTATGTTTAAAATGGGTATCTAATAGGTCATATAATTATTATGTCAAAGAAGACCAGCAATTTCAGGCATAATCTACTCAAGGGTCTCCAACAATGTCCCAAGGCTCCTTTCTCTACTATCTCCTGTGCTGGCTTCTTTCTCAGCTAAGAAGATTACATTGGTGACAAGATTACATTGTCCTCGAGAGGGGAGACAAGATGGCGGACTGAAGCCAGCTTTCTACAGAGGCTCCTGTCCAGAAGAAGAGTTAAGGGACAAAAATTTAGTAAATAACCTGGTGGATTCAAGCTGCACCAAGAGAGAAGGTTGAAGAACACACATCAACAACGCTGAGGCAAGCTGTGACCACAAGGACGCAAACTAAAGGTACAAAATCCATCGCCAAGCGGACGGGAGTCCCCCCCACCCCCATGAGACCAGCTCAAGAGCCCCACAAACAAACAAATGGGCAGAAATTAAAGGCCTTCCCACTATCCCACTACACTTCACAGGAGTGACCTTCTAAAAACTGGACCTACCTCCCCTACTAGGGTGCCATGACGTTCTCCTGCCAGGCATAAAGCTGTATAAAACTTTAAATATCTTTGCCAGCAACCCTGAACTCCCAGCACTCCCCTCCACTCACACTGAGGTCTGGAAGCCTGTCCCCAGGAATTCAGATTCTTGGGTGATTTCTCGAGGGGTGTGGACAGTGCCCGAGCTGCGACTGGTCAGCACTGACTCTGAGGCATGTAAGCGAGGAGAGGGCACTCGGCTGAGGGGGAGTCACGCCACGGCGGCACTTCCCTGCGGTGTGGTGCAGCAGCCCTCCTTGGGCAGCAATACGGCCAGGCATAAAACTGAGTGAAACTGTAGCTTTCCCATTTGCAGCGCTGAGCTCCCAGAACGCCCCCCCACTTTCACTTGAGGATCTGGGGGTCTGTCCCCCAGGAGTTCGGATTCTTGGGTGATTTCTCAAGGGGTGTGAACAGTGCGCAAGCTGCGACTGGTCAGTGCTGACTCTGAGGCACGTGAGTAAGGAGAGGGCACTTGGCTGAGGGCGAGTCATGCCACGGCAGCACTTTCCTGCAGCCCTCCTTGGACAGCAATACGGCCAGGCATAAAACTGAGTGAAACTGTAGCTTCCCCTTTTCTAGTGCTGAGCTCCCAGCACTCCCCCCCACTCTCACTTGGGGGTTTGGGAGCCTGCCCCCCAGGAGTCCAGATTCTTGGGTGATTTCTTGTGGGGTGTGGACAGTGCCTGAGCTATGCTGTCTCTGGGGCGTGGAAGCGAAGAGAGGACAGTTGGCTAGAAGGGAACTGCTCTAGAGCGGTGGTTCCATGAGATGCGGAGCAGTGGCTGTCTTCTGACAGTGGTGTGGCCAGGCATAAAACTGTGTGGAACTGTGCATGCTCGATACCTGTAGCTCTGGGCTCCGAGCACTCTCCTTCGCCACCACTCTCAGATCTGGAGGCCTGTCCACCAGGAGTCCAGATTTTTGGGTGATCTCTTGAGGGGTGTGGACAGAGCATAAACTGCAGCTGGTCAGTGCTGACTCTGGGGTGCGGGACCGAGGAGAAAAGGGTCAGCTGGGTGCCCATACAAGAGCGGCAGTTCCCAGAGGTGGATCAACAGCCGTTTTTTTGTTGTTGTTTTTTTTTTAACAGCAAAATGGCTCACTTCTGGATGTTCTGAAGCCACACTCCCTATCTCCCTGGGCAACCAGAGGAGGCCACCCATGAGTAAAGGATTTGCTTGACACTGCTCACAAACCCAGAAAGCTTCTAGGGCAGGGCCGACTCAGAGAGGTAATCGAATACAAACCTCCAGCAGCAAAGACGTTTGAACTCAGAGCAGCCTGTCTTCTGCAGGCGATTTTAGCAGAAACAGAGACAGAATTCCGTAAAGTTGTCCTGTTCTGTTCTGTTCTGTTCTGTTAGCAACATCAATCAGGGGTGGGGATAAGCCTGAGTGAACACCCCTCACCCCTTCATAAAGCACCCAAGGATGTCAGGCCTCACCTCCTCCTGCTAGATAGTGGCAGACTGCAGAGGCCTGGCAGATTTCCTTGCAATTTAGGCACGTGCAAACCCCTGGAGTATCTGTTCACTACAGGCAACTGGGTCAGCCATCTGCAGAGATACCAGTGACTGGGTCCGACGGAGGGGCAAAGTGGGGAAGGAGACATCAACCTTCCCAGACTGATCTATTTGCTGGGTGGCTCCTCCTCACTCCACGCAGCACTGGAGTAAGCCATATCAGAGTGGTCACCAGACCCCTGTGATCCAGTTCCCAGAGACCTCTTGAACTCTCCCACCCAAGACAGGTGTCGATTGAGACAATTGATTTGGACCTTTTGAACTGAACAAATAGACTGAGGACTTTTCAGGCAGTGCCCTGGGTGTGCAATTGTAGGAAGGTTTAATTTTCCTTTTCCAATTGGTGCCAGAGGTGGGCGGGCAGGGTGACTAAACTGCTGGTTTTTCCCCACAGCTGAGACTTCAACCCAGAGAAAATGTTACACTAGGGTCGAACAGAAACCAGCTGAAAACAAGACAGAACCACTTAGCCCTACCACACCAGACAGGGCCCCAGTTTCTCAGGCCACAACACTGTATGGGCCCTCGATAAAGCCCCAGGGGAGAAATCAAAGGGAGTAAAATAACCATGGGGCGGAATCAGGGGAATAACTCTGGTAACATGAATAACCAGAAGAGATCAACCCCCCCAAGAAAAGATACAGCAGATGTAATTGAAGATCCCATTCATAAACAACTGGATGAGATGTCAGAAATAGAATTCAGCATTTGGATTGCAGACAAGATTAATAAAATGGAATTAGGAATTCGAGGAGAAATTCAAAAGTTGTCTCAAGAATTTAATGAATTTAATGACAAAAGCACCAAAGACTTAGAAACACTGAAGCAAGAATTTGCAGTCCTCAAAGATATGAAAAATACAGTAGAATCCCTCAGCAACAGAATGGAGCAAGCAGAAGAAAGGATTTCTGACATTGAAGACAAAGCCTTTGAATCCTCCCAAACTCTCAAAGAGGAAGAGAAATGGAGACCAAAAATGGATCATTCTCTCAGAGAGCTCTGGGATAATTCAAAGAAGACCAATATACGAATAATTGGAATTTCAGAAAATGATGAAGTGGCCTCAATGGGCACAGAGGCCCTTCTGCATGAAATTATGAAAGAAAAATTTCCAGACATGCCTAGAGATTCTGAAATTCAGATAACAGACAGCTTCAGAACCCCAGCACGATTCAACCCCAATAAGTCATCCCCCAGGCATATCATAATTAGTTAACTAAAGTTAATATGAAGAAGATTCTCAAAGTAGCCAGGTGAAAGAAAACCATTATGTACAAAGGGAAGAATATTAGAATGACTGCAGATCTCTCTGCTGAAACTTTTCAAGCCAGAAGAGGGTGGTCATCGACTTTTAATCTCCTAAAGCAAAATAACTTTCAACCCAGAATCTTGTATCCAGCTAAACTGAGTTTCATTTATGATGGAGAAATTAAATACTTCAATGACATTCATATGTTGAAAAAAATTTGCCATAAGTAAACCAGCTCTTCAGGATATTCTCAGACCTATCCTCCACAATGACCAATCCAATCCTATACCACAAAAGTAAACTCATTCAGAAACTTCGGATCAAACTCCAACTTCCACACTGGCAAAAAGATTAAAAATGTCCACTGGACCTTTGAAAAACTTGATACCCAAAATTCCACCAGACTTATCAATATTTTCCATTAATGTGAATGGCTTAAACTGTCCTCTAAACAGGCATAAGTTAGCTGACTGGATACAAAAACTCAGGCCAAATATTTGTTGCATACAAGAGTCACATCTTAACTTAAAAGACAAATACAGACTCAGTGTGAAAGGATGGTCATCCATATTTCAGGCAAATGGTAATCAGAAAAAAGCAGGTGTTGCAATTTTATTCGCAGATACAATAGGCTTTAAACCAACAAAAAGCAAGGAAGGACAAGAATGGTCACTTCATATTTGTTAAGGGTAATACTCAATATGATGAGATTTCAATATATCAATATCTATGCACCCAACCAGAATGCACCTCAATTTATAAGAGAAACTCTAACTGACATGAGCAACTTGATTT